>CAUYPK010002497.1:0-27201 GCA_963574355.1 Loris lydekkerianus
ATTCAGTCAACCTAAGACAGGGACCAAACCATTGATGTTTGTATCCCCATGACGGGTAAGACTGAAACTGCAAGAGCAGGCAACCTAAGACAGGGGCTATGTTTTTCCACCATACAAAAAACAAGAGGAAATTGTTGGGCCCTTACATGTGCCTGAGGCCTAGTGCAACTTCCCGAGCCTGACTAGAAGCAGATCCATCGAGCTACTTCCGCGTAGCAACGACTGAGCAAGGCCCGGCCTGAAACTGCCTCTACCTAGATACAACCAATGTGGTACCATGCTACTGGCCCGACCCTGTCACTCACCTCTTCCCCCGCCTTCTTTCCCTGCCCCTTCTCCACAACAAAAAAATTAATAAATTCAAAAAAAAAAAAAAAAAGAAAACTAAACTAGTGCTTAGTATTAGGGTTTTATTATTTGACACAATAAACATTATAAAAATCTTTAAAAAATATTTGACTACAAATAGAACTAGAAAAACACCTTAAAAATTATTCTGGAGGAGGGATCCCAAGGCACTTTGTATGGCGAGAGGAAGAAAGAGACAATCACCAAATGTGACGGGCACTGTGTAAACATTACGTTTTTTCTTTGGTTTTAATCCTGGACACAGAAGATTGACTTTGCCATCCTGTTAACTTTAAGGACATCTCTTATCGCTCCCCAGACCAGGGAACAGCCCCTCATCAGTCTCTGAGCACACCCTCAATCTCCCCCCACCCGCTGGGGGCCATTCTGGTGTGTTTAATAACATCCTTCTTTATAAGGTGTATGGTCTTATAGAGCTATAATATTGTTTGTGAGTTACTTTTTTAAGTGACTTATAATCCTGTTCTTATTAAATATAATTAATACATAATAAACATTAGATCTATTAAGGAAGATATTGAGATGGATTAATACAGATATTGAGACAAATATATGGACTCTGAACTCAGACAGAGTGAGAAAATGGGCCAAGATCAGACAACTCTTGTGTGATGGAGTCAGAATTTTAAACTCAGGGTTTCTGTCTAAATTGTCAGTCTTACCTTCCTGAATCTGCATACAGGAGAAACATTACAGAAATAAATCCATTCCTGAAACTCAAGTAGTTGAAAGAAGTTAGTGAATTGGGTTACCATCCAACACCCTGGATGGAAACTTGAGAAGTTCATGCTTATTCCCCAAGGCCACAGATGGAGGATGCGGAGGCCAGAGTGAAAGTGTTCCTTAAATCCAATTCTTGGGACTTGAGTTTATCATCCACCACACAAAGGTGCTTCGTATTGCGAGGGGGATGGATCTGATAGTGACTGAGAGATACCATCAGACAAACTAAACAACTTTTTTTAACCTGACATGGCCCTATTCTAGACGTCAGCTGTCATCTGAAATGAATTCTGTTTCTAATTTGTCTTCATAAATAATGCAACTAATTGAAAGGCGGTTACAGTGAAAGTCTTTAACCTCTTTCATATCCAATTTGAGGGCAACGTCTTTGCATCACCTGGGAAGAATCTTTCACTCACTGATCAGAACCCTACGATCAAAAACAAAAGAACCCATTGTGCGGAGACCACCACATCTGATGGTTTTCTCAAACTTTTTTTTAAATTTAGCATTAAAGTGTGAAACTCACAAAGTCTGATATAAGGAAATTTATTCAAGCTCCAAGTTTTACTGAGGATATCTTGATTCTAATCCAGCTCCTGGCTCTGGGTCTCCCCTCTCCTTGCTGCTCAGCTTCTGGTCATTTGCTGCTACTATGTAGCCACCAGCTCCCCCACGGTGCACACTTCACCACTCAGAAAAATCTCTAGATGATAGTTTCTGGTGATTTTTCTCCTGTGTTCTTTTTTCTTCTTCTCTTATTTAGTGAGACTAAAAAGGGATCATTGAACAAAGCAGATCCTATTTCAAGCGACCAGGAATGAGGTTCTCTGCAGACATCAGATTTTGCTTGTTTACTTGTGAATGCAGGTGTTAATCTGTGTGCAGAAGGCCTGGTGGGGAGGAAAGAGGACCAGGCCAGCATTACAACCTTCAGTCTTGTAATTATTACATCCCTCTGGGAAGATCAATTTCAGCAACTATCTCAGGAGAGGGACATGATTATAAAGAGGAATTTGAGGTCAGCCTGTTTCACAAGGGTGTTATTAAAAAGGGAAAGTAAAGAAAGGCTTTGTGAGACACAAAATTATAGCCAAACCTTGCAGGTTACTTAAAATGCCAATTACACAGATAAATACTGAAAATTTGGATAATATAACTTATTTTTGAATCTAGCTCCTAGATGTTAAAAAACATTGGTAATTGATAGAATTTAGTCCACATTACCATTGATTATATTTAGCTGTATCAACTAATGCCTGCCTCTCAAAATCAAGAAAATCACTAGCTAAAAGCAATCAAAACATAACATATTTGGTAATAGAGAATATTAGAACACACTTAGACTTTTCCTAATAAGCAAACACACCTGCGTGAAGTCCTTTTGTCTTTTAATATTTTGTTATAAAAACTATTATAATACTTCAGTGATACTTACAGTGTGCAATGTAATACATTCAGTACTTACCAGTTCTGACTAATGTTTAAAAGTCGAAGAACAAATGAGTGGAGAAGGGTTGGGCAAAGGAGGGAAGAAGAAAGAGACGGTGAGCCGAGCTGGGATGCTGGTGACCAGACGCAAAGCACGGGGACGCGGCAGTTGGAAGTAGAAACAGGGCTGTTGTAAAGTCAAGGGGGAGATTGGGAATCAGTGGTTACAGCCACCAAGAGGAGAACAGAAAAGGTCCCACTTGGAGTGGACAATTAGGAGGCCCTCAGTGCCTTCCGTGTGGCCTAAAGCCCAGTGTACATTTGCAAGACTCTGCATTACGACGCATCATCCAGCCCACACAAATGCATGGGGTGTGGGAGAAGACAGGGCTGGAGGTGGAACCAGCCATGTAGCACGGAACATGGTAAAGAGTTGTGACGGGCAGAGGCTTCCATGTGAGAAACAGTCCAGATTAAGAGCAA
This sequence comes from Loris lydekkerianus, assembly GCA_963574355.1. Classification (NCBI taxonomy): domain Eukaryota; kingdom Metazoa; phylum Chordata; class Mammalia; order Primates; family Lorisidae; genus Loris; species Loris lydekkerianus. Next base: position 3,007 of record CAUYPK010002497.1, read on the forward strand.
AGTAAAATGCAGAGGTAGAAAAGGGCATGGCTGACCGAGAGGACTATGAGCACTCATATCTGCTGGAGCAGGTCATAGAAACGGAGGGTAACAAGCAACAACACTTACAGGTGGACGCCAGGAGGCGGGTTTCTTTCATCAATAGCTCTTATCAAAATACATGGTTTAACCTTTATTTTTGTTTACTATCATAGAATGTAAAACTTCAGTTAGGTTAGGGGTAACTTCAAGATTTTTCTTTGTCTTTTCTTTTTATATTATTATTATTATTTTGAGACAGCGTCTCAAGCTATAGCCCTGGGTAGAGTGCCACGGAGTCACAGCTCACAGCAACCTCAAACTCTTGGAATTAAGCGATTCTGTTGCCTCAGCCTCCCAAGTAGCTGGGACTACAGGTGCCTGCCACAACGGCTGGCTAGTTGTCATTGTTGTTTGGCAGGCCCGGGCTGGACTCGAACCTGCCAGCTCTGGTATATGTGGCTGGCGCTGTAGCCACGTGAGCTATACAGGTGCCGAGTCATTTTTTTTTAATATTAATCAGAAATTATTTTAAGGCATTGGATCAGGAGTGAGATGGGCCAGATTTTCCCGAAAATGATGTTTTCCTTTCTCAGAATTAAAGTTACTTGACCTCTTTGGCTCTCGAACTCCCTAGATAGAATTTCATGCTAGATTATTCCTCAGTCCCTTGCAGACATGATTCTATGATACAGACACCATTTCCCGAGTACACTTTTTTAACAAACATTAAATGCTCCCTTATAGTTCTTAAACTAGATCATAAAATTCTCACACTTTTTTTGTGTTTTGATTTCTGAAGTCTGAACTGTTTAAACATTTTTCAAATAACATTAGAGCTTCATGAAATGGTTACATAATCTAATAGAGTTTTAAGAAATAGAAGTTAGCTTATAATTCATAGTGAAGTTATAACACTTTAGAGACATATCTTTAAGTCATCTTCATCTAATTTCCACCTTTTATACATGAGGAAGCGGGTCGTAGAGAGAGGAGTGCGTTGCTAAGAATCACGCACCCAGGTGGAGCCCACTGCCCACACGGGCGTCTTTAAACTGTTATAACTTCACTTTTATGGTCTGCCTTTCTGATGATTGCTAATTCTAGTTTCCCTCTTTTAAATGGTTATTCTACAAATAAAGTGAAATTTTAAATTACAGGAATCATTTGGTAATATCTCTGCTCAGGGAGAATACCAGCTGCAGAGCCAGTCTGGTGAGAACGCCCTCTGCCGGCTTCCTCAGCCGCTCTGCAGCCCCCACCAAGGACGTGAGCCCCCCTTACTCACTGCCACACTCCTCCCAGCTGGGACACCTCTCTCCTCGGGTGGCTTCCCTGGTGCTGCCTTACAGGAGAGGAGACAGCGGGCCAGGGCTTGTGCTCCTGGAGACAGGGACAAGGTCCCTGGCTTGGAATCCCGTTATAAAGGGAAAGGAGTCAGACTCTCCGTGGTATAACAGCATCATGAGATAGGATCATAATATATTATATATGCAATGTAATAGTGCCATGAGACCTCCTGCCTGTACATGTTTTTAAGAAGTGCCATCATAAGGGTAAAAAGACATGTGCAACATTTTGGAGTGCCACAGACATCTTAATGACTCTCAAGAAAACAACAAGACTCCACCTCCAAAAAATGACACATTCAAAAAAACTGCAGACGAATTCAGGGCTTCAAACTGAGGTCCCCTAAAACTGAGACCACTAGGGATCTTGGGGCATTGGCTATCCAGGCGGCTTGTCTGATGAGCCCAGTGGTCTTGCACTCGCACCTCCAGCCACTGTCCCCCGTGTCACAGGCTCGTCCCCCTCCCCTCTCGCGCAGCTTCATCCCTGTGACGGAGACAGGCCGGCAGCTGCCACACACACATCACCACAGGCCTCAGGGAGGAGGCCCTTTTGAATGTAGTCATCTGAATCTCTGTCATATTTGGGGGTACAGGGAGTTAACTGTCATCTCGATATAGAGAGAGTGCAGGTCAGGCATGGTGACTCACGCCTCTAATCTTAGCAATCTGGGAGGCTGAGGCTGGAGGATACTGTTTGAGGTCGAGAATTTGAGACCAGCCTGAGAAAGATTGAGACAAACCCACCCCCCCAACCCCAGTCTCTACAAAAAATAGAAAAATTAGCTGGGTGTGATGGTCGGTGCCTGTAGTCCCAGCTACTCGGGAGGCTTAGGCAGGAGGATCACTTGAGCCCTGGAGTTTGAGGTTGCTGTGAGCTGTGAGGACACCACACTACCCTATAGACCAGCCAACAGAGTGAGACCCTCTCACCAACAAAACAAAACAAAACAGAACTCAAAAAGTCATACCAGCCTTGCCCTATGATGGGCAGAATGAGAAAAGCAGAAAAGAAGGGGAGGGGAGGAAGAGCTGGGGGCCGCAGATTTCAAGTACTCACGTGGGAAAACCCTAAGACCCTGTGACTCCATCAGCTATTCTGAGACTGTGCCATGATCACAGTAAATTTTATCTACTATTATCCCCCTTTAACACCAGCCACCGTACTTCATCTTCTTCCAGGTAAACATCTCATAGGAAAGCAAGCTAATTCAATTTTCCGGTTTAAAAAAAAAAAAAAAAAAAAAATCTGACCCTTCCTGCAATGTAACTCAGAATACAGACCAATGTAAGCATCAGCTTTCGGTGGCAAACCCTTTCTTTCACAACAAATGAACAAATAATTGTCCTCACACTCAAATTATCTATCTTTAAATACAGAATGCTTAAAGTCTTCTTGGGCTCCTTTTAATAAGATTGCTGTAATTGTAAACTGTGTCAACTGAGATTCTTAAAACCCTCTTTTGAACCTAAAAATGCAAGTGAAAAGGCATCAGAATTTTCACAAATGTCAAGGGTGAGGTTCTCGGGTTAGTACCTTCTGTAAGAATGACATCCGAGGGGTTAAACACCTTAAAACAATTCCAGTCAGGACAGCCAGACCTCTCATTAGCTTAACTCATTTCGTATGTTTGTACACAAACATGCACACACACACGTACAAATCAGCTTAATTTTCACACTAGGCTAAAATTCTACACAGGGAGATCGTCATAAGGAACTGAAAGTAAGCTATTATCAAGGTGTCCATGTATACACACAATAAAGATCAGATTTTAGGGAACAGAAGTAGAAAAGGTAAGTGACAATAAACTTACCCAACTGGCACTGTTGACCTGATATTCTTAAACTAACACTGGAAAATTCAAGGACACCAGTGGTAAGGAGTAAGAGAAGAGACAGGTAATACCTGCCGGAGTTAAGAAACTACTTACACCTATAAATACAATTTAGTTGGTCACTAGAATGTTTATTTTACCGCATCTCGGAGACCAGATACCATAGATTCATGCAAATCATTGCTCTGCAAAATACTTTTGTGCCAGACACAAAAATGCCCCAGGCCCACTTTCACTCATAGTCACGTCACCTGCCCTGGCAGTAATCTGACGGCTCTCCAGTATTTCGACTGAGAGAAGTCATAGTGGCCCTTTAAGGACGTTACCAGCTGAAGATCTCACAGGTTGGGAATGGGGTTAGAAAAGGGATTTTTGGTGCAGAAGCCAGTAATCCTGTAAAACAAATGGGGCTGTTTCAACTTAAATATGCACGTGCTCCCCCCAGCTAGTGGTTGGCGTGGGTGCTGTCCCTGTGACTCCGAGTCCCCAGGTACTGGCCTGACTTTATTTGTCCTTCTGCCAGACCTTGGAAAAATCTTACTTTTGCTCGCAGAACCTGTTTGCTCATATCAAAATCCGATCTGGACCAGGACAGCGCTCCCTGCCTGCCTCGGCTTCTCTCATTTCCTATAAGACACACTAGGAAAAGGAAGAGGGGGTCTATGTTATGAAACTAGATGAACTTAGCTGCTTTTACTTCCAAGGTTCATAGTTACAGACTACCTCATGATACTATGATTTTGTGTGGATGGACTGTTAACAAACCCTGTATGTAATGTTGAAAAATAAAGCCAGAAATACAAGTGGGCCGTGCAAGATGCTGCTTTTCAACATAACAAACATTTTTAAAAAGAACATTTAGTAAAACTAAAATGCATCTTTTTGACATATGAGGATCATCACTCAATGAAAATAAAACCACTTCTATGTAAATTACTACAGTTAAAACAAAAAGGATCATTTACAGATCATATATGAAACATAAAATTTTAAGTTTCTTTTTCTTTGCTTATGAAAATACTGCATGCTCATTTTAGGAAACATGCAAAATTCAGAAACATACAAAGAAGATCAAAGATCATAATCCTACCACCTCAAAGTTATATCTAAGAACATTTTGAGGCACAAGGAATATACAATAATCTCACATTTAACATGCGTAGTTTTGACCATGCTTGAGCACATAACCATCATTCCTTGGCACATAACCTGTTATAATTTTGCTGAGGCTTGGATTTTATTTTATTTTTTATTTTCTTAAGACAGAGTCTTACTATGTCACCCTCACTAGAGTGCTGTGGCATCACAGCTCACAGCAATCTCAAACTCTTGGCCTTAAGCGATTCTCCTGCCTCAGCCTCCCAAGTAGCCTGGACTATAGGCACCTGCCACAACATCTGGCTATTTTTTGGTTGCAATTGTCATTGTTGTTTAGCAGGCCTGGGTCAGGCTTGAACCCATCACCTTTGGTGTATGTGGCCACAGTTCTACTCACTGAGCTACAGGTGCTGAGCCAAGGCTTGGATTTTAATCATGAATCTGGTTCTAAGTCGAGTCTGAACTAAGTGAACATTATGATGAACAGTTAGATGGCCCAGAATCCTAACTTGGCGTGGTTCTATGCTGTCCTTGTTTATGACTAATAACTAACCATTCATGCTTACTGCATGTGGTATCAGCTTACAAATTACACACTATGTAAATATCCGTACATTTGGGAACTCATCCATTTGCTTGTAAATGGTAGTTTCTATATCCTCTTCCCCATGGTTTTTTGTCCTTCAGTCTTTAAATAACAAGATTTCTTTTTTTATTCTAAGAGATAGGAGTGTGCTTGAAAACTGTCAGCTTCTATAGATGCTTTGCCTTCCTAACTCTACCTGGGCAGATCAATTTTCATTGAAAATGGCTTCAAGCTGGGTCTAATATTTACTCACTTACGCAGGTGCCTCTGCTGGTGTGGCGTCTGTTTCCCGGATCACACGCCCAGTGGGAAGTGCCCAGAGTGTTAACACGGCGCTGCCGGCAGCCTCCATTCACCAGTGCGCGTTCATCCACATCTAGAGGAGGAAGACAGATGGCCCGATTACAATGTCGTCCCAATGTCAGCTGCAGAGAAGTGGCACAATATTTCTTTGATACACAGTATGTGTTCTATTATGCAAAGGGATGTTGCCACAAATCTTTGCTTGTTTGAACCATTTTGATCTACTGTGTAAACAAGAAAATGTAGACAGAAACTTTATTGAGCTTTTTAAATCCCAGTGACAATGAGCATAGGGGATTGTCTCACCATTTTCTCTACTTCACATACTAGTTAATTAGACAGATCTGAGATATAAATATTTCCTTGGGGAAGGGAAAGTGGAGGGACGAATTACAATGAGCTACCGTATCTGGGACAGCACATGCCAGCAAACACCTATGATGGGTCTGGCGCTGCTGAAGACAGCCAGCCACAGAGCTAAGACCTTGAATTTCCTTCTCATGTGTGACACCAGGGCAGCCAGAGATAAATAAAAATAAAACCGGGGTTCAGTTTTCTTAAAAATACATCAATACATCTACTCCATTCCTCTTCCTTTTGACTCAAAGTGCCGTTTTCTGAAATACCATGCTTAGATGAGAGCTTAAATTTTAGAAAAAAAAAAATGAAAAGATGTCAAAATTCATGAGGACTTGTGTCTTGTGATCAGCCAAGGTCATGATAAATGAAAATAATGTTTATTTTCTATTAGATAAGAAAAATCAGTTTGTCTCCCAGAACCTATATTCCTGTGACCTGAGCTATCGGTACTTGTGCTAAAATCACAAAAAGGAGACATCCAAAACCTAGGGAGGGATTGTCAGGTCAGCAGTGAAGGAAGAACTTCAACATTTTCTTTACTGGGGATTTTTAAAAAATAAAAATCTATATCTTTCATTAAGTTTCAAAGTCAGGGTCATCTTTTGGCAGAGAGGTGGAGATTAAGCACAGGAAAGTGCAAGTTTAATGCAAAGTCCTGGCTTTCCCTGCCCCCATCCCAGATATTCTGGCAAAGAATGTTGGTGTGAATATTTTTCACTGAAATATAAGTTGTCTTACTGGATAGTTAGCTTTGCAACAAGCGGCATTAATTCCAGAGGGCAAGAGCTTATCGAAGAAGACATCGTCAACAGCAGTAACGACTCAGCACCTTTTCATGCTACGCTCCTCTGGTTTGTGAGGAATGTTTTGTATTTTAATAAAGATGAAAGGACATGATTTGAGGGAAGCAAATTTTTTACTTGGCATTTTTTTACTTGGCATTTTTTAAATGAAAAGCAAAAAATCTATACAAAGAATATATGTGAGTCACCAAAAGCCCTCTGTTTAAAACTGTTAGTTCTATATTTTGTATATTTTATACAATCTAGTATTTTCCCTTAAAAATGAGTTATTCTGGAGTAATTTTTGATTTTTAAAACAAATCTTATCTTAGAGATAAGAATTACCAACTTTTTAAATTTGAGTCAGTGATAACAAGACCTCCAGGTCTTTTTCATATAAACTAATTAAACCAGAATTCTCCATATATGAATAACTTTAATATCTATGCTGGCTAACTTTTTATCTTTCTGTCTTTAGGGTATTACTTTGTGGAGCTGAGATATAACTTTGAATCTTAATCTGTCGACCTTGAATTAGAACTCCATCTCAGCTCTTCCTATCTTAAATACAGGAATAAAACTCTTAGTCCCCAAGAGTAATAGGTTTTAGATGGTAAATTATTTTGTCACCATAGAGAATTATAAAACACTGTAAATGTATTTCAATATGTGAAAAAGATCTTAAAGGCTGTCCATGGTATAGATGCTATGTCCAAAGAGGAAAGAAAGGTATCCAAGTGGGAGGAGAGAAGGGTGGGGAGTTATGGGGATGGAGATTTTAGCTGTATCTATTCTATGATGCTCTAATTTTTCACAAGAAAAATCTATACAGGTGTATTTGTATAATAAAAAGTAATTTTAAAGAATGAGGTATAATATGACCATTTCCCTCTGATTGACCCACCAAGATTCAATAATTTTTTGACAAAAGAAACAATATTAGCAAAAGTAAGGAAAATTACTGAGTCCATCTTAGAGATCAGAACAGGCACAGAGTTTGGGAATGCCCTCCCTTTTATGTGTCCAGACTCTTTGTTTCTCCAGAATTATAATTAAAGTACTTTACTATAGTAGAAATAAGCACTCCCATGCACCTGTACACACATACATCCCAAGCCAAACTTCCATCGTACTTTGAGTGAAATAGTCTGGGGAAACAATATCTTATTGGTGAAACTTAGCCAGCTACCTTTCCTGTACCAGATTCAGTTTTCTTTTATATAAAGTGGGCTAATATTGATGGCTATATGTATTACATGGTGATTTTATTTCCATATTCAAGCATAAGATTTTGGTATAAATTAGTGCTTGAGATTCTATGTATAAGTTTAAAAGGTCATTTTATTCCAGTTACTGATGGAGCTAACGATATAAGACCAGGAAATTGAGAGTGAGTGATGAAAACGGTGAGCAATATGGGAATTCAGGGGAAATTCACCTGGCTCAAGATGAGAAGGGGAAGTTGGGAAGAAAATTCAGAATTGAAGGCATGGAGAAGGAGATGGGGGACTCGGAAGGGCAGTGGCTGGGACGTGTACAAGGTCTGAGAATTGAGGACATGGAAGAGCAGGTGGGGGACTCAGAAGGGCAGTGGCTGGGACATGCACAGGGTCTGAGAATTGAGGACCTGGGCGAGCACGTGGGGGACTCGGAAGGACAGTGGCCGGGACGTGCACAGGGTCTGAGAATTGAGGACACGGAGGAGCAGGTGGGGGACTCGGAAGGGCAGTGGCCGGGATGGGCACAGGGTCTGAGAATTGAGGACACAGGGGAGCAGGTGGGCTACTTGGCTGGGACGTGCACAGTTTCTGAAATTCAGCATTTAGATCTATCAGGCTGGAGAATAAAGTTGAAAAAAAGAAAAAAAGTTGAAAGTCAAACATAAAATCTCCTTTTAATTAACTGGGAATAGTAAACCTTTCCTAGTCTTGATTTATAATACAATACACTTCTGGGCAAGTTGAAATGGAATGGGCTGTGTTCACACACTAGCAAAGCAAGTGTACTAAGAGATGAAATGAACTCAGTCCTTCATGAAGGGGCATCGAATACCTGGTAATTGGTGTGACTTCTCTTTTCTTTTTTGCCCTTTATGAATACATGAATCTGGTGATTGGGCATTGTGAGTCAGGAGTTTTCAAACCTGGTATCACACCAGAATCACTTGCAAACCTTTAAAAATACTCCTGCCAGGTTCTACCCTTAAAGGGTCTGGTTTCATTGCTGGGGTGTGGCCATGGAATCAAACATTTCTAAACACTCTCAGTCATTCTGATGTGCAGCTGATTGGAGACTGCCTGGCACGGTCAGTGCTTCAGCCTCCTTGGGTCTCGTCAGGATGCAGATGCTGGTCCAGGACACCTGCCGCTGAGGACTGAGACTCTGCGTTCCTGCCCAGGTCCACTCTAATTCTCCTGGACTGACCTGTGAATCACATATTCCAAGTAGCAAGTGTAGACAGTTGTCTGTTCAACCACAAATGTCACCAAATGTCACCAAATGTGACACAAATGTCACAAATGTCACAAATATCACGATTTGTCTCAATTTCTTGATTGACCAAATTAGAACGATTCAGTTTAAATTTCTAAATCAATCCTCAGACCAAAATATTTAAATATATGGATCCATTAGTGTGAATGAAATTATGGATAAATTCATAACAATGTTATCATTAATTTTTATAGGAAATGATTTGCTTCTGCAAAATCTGAAGGAAATGTGATTTCTTTTCTGATGGAATACATCTGATAAAGGATAAATCTGGGTTGAGCTGCCATATTAGACCTTCATGCTGGAGCTGTTGCAGATGATTTTCTTTTCTATCAAGATTTTTCCCAGCAGAGTTAAAAACCAGAAATGTCAATATTACATTAAAATGTTATTACCAAGTATATTTTATGTGAAGAAAAAATTTCTCAAGAATTCTTTGAGTTATATCTTCACATTAGATGCTTATGAAAAGTCCTGTTCTTAGAGCTGGAGCTACAGGTCACTGTCAGGAATCATGGTAAAGTGATGAGGATTTTTTCAGCATTGTCCCTGTGATACGAACACAGGATTTCATGATTTTTTTTTTTTTACAAATGCTCTGCCACAGCATTTGAAAGCCCCTCGCACTACCTATTATTGAAAGCATGGAGTCACTGGCTCCACATAAACTTGAACAAAGACTTCGTGATATCCTGGGAAAACATGTCTCCTGTCTGCCAGGGTCTCAGGAGGGACACACAAGTGGCCTGTATAGTAAAAAATATTTTTTACTATAAAAGACTGTCCCCCAAAACAACTATGCCTGCTATTTTTCCCTTTAATGTACTTTCTCTAAATTTTCTTACTGTATGTATTCCCAAAATTATTTTCCCAGATGGTCACAGAACATAATATCTTAAAAGAATTCACATTATTATAAAGTGTGTTTTATACATAAAGGCTCCCGAAGACAATTATGATCCACTTTTGTTTCCAAATAACCAAAATTATTTCATATTATTTTTCTTTGAGATTGTGTGAGCATTTACCTCGGGACCAGAATAAGGTAAATTATTCTTCCATTTACTATTCTCAGAAATCTGTTAATTGAAAATACATGTTTCCAAGGTGCTCTAAGGAGGAGATTTCACTGCAGAAGTATTAGGTTTGGAGGAAATACTGAGAGTGAGGTGAATATTACACTAAGTTTTCCAAGTGGCCTTATTTTCACTATTTTCTACCATAGTGTTGATCACTTTATGTCCAAACCGCTGATTCCTGGCACATAATTCCATAGTGCCTGATAGAGTGAACTCATTAGAGTCAAAGATCGTGTTGTCTGAGGAACAGATCACAACTCTGGCCCAGGATGAAGGTGGGGGTGGGGGGTGGGAGGTCAGATGGAAGGAGGGTAAACGGTGGGATCACACCTATGGCCCTGTGTCATGACTTCCTGTCCCTACTGGACAAAGTTCTCAGCCCTGAAGAAGCTGTCGATGCCTATGAGGGTGAGCTTACAGGACCCTAAGAAAATGAATGGAAAGGGTATTCCAAAAATGGTTTACAGGAATGTAAAAGTGCACAGAATGCCATGGAGACCATTTTGAGGAAATGATTTGATGTTTCTTGATTTTTGTGTATCTCAAAACTTTTGTAATGTCCCTCATATTACAATACCCTCGACCCCGATAAAATAGTAGCAGCATTAAGCTGGCGTGAGGTGGGTTTCCCTCAATTACAACCAAAAGAGTCTTAGTTAATCCAGGGTTATCTCAAAATAAGCCCTTTGTCCTGGGTGACTCAAAGAGCATCTTTCAAGGAACCCCTGTTTCTACGTTCTGGGTTCCACCCTGCTGACATGAACAGGCCACTTGTGTGTCCCTCCTGAGACCCTGGCAGACAGGAGACGTGTTTTCCCAGGATATCATGAAGTCTTTGTTCACGTTTATGTGGAGCCAGTGACTCCATGCTTTCAATAATAGGTAGTGCGAGGGGCTTTCAAATGCTGTGGCAGAGAAAATATTTCCCAGGGCAGGTCCAGATTTCTGGCTGTGACCTGGCTTCTCTGCTCACTGTTCTGCAGCCAATGGCTCCACACTCTGGGTAATCTGAGGAACGAAATGGCAGAAAGGAAGCCCGGAGTTCTCACTCTGTCTCAGACTCTTTGACTCTTCTGCTCCTCCTAGCCTTCCTGAAACTCTAAAAGACAGGAAGTATGATCAATTTTAAAGATAATAAAACTAAGAGTTCAACAAGTACCAGGTTTGTTAGCATCAGATCTGGGATCTGAATTCAGATCAAAACTCACATGATTTTGGATGTGTTGCCAACACACTTAAACAAGTGTGCCCTACATGCTGAGCACTGTAGCTGGTGTAAATTTTTTTTTTTTGTTTGTTTGCTCAGATGAAAGACAAATAGCTAGGTGACAGGAGTTCTGTTAACCATTTCCTTTATGAAGAACCTCTTCCTTCTCTCTCCTTTCACTTCCCCGCCACACGTCAAATCCGTTATTGAATTCTAGCCACTAACTAGTCAGCTGTCAACTGATAAACTAGACAAGAGAAAACCTGTCCTCATGCAGCAGCAACAGATGGCCAGACGGGAGGGTGGGAGGCGAGGGCTGTGCACGGTGGTGACGGCAGCCCTCCCCACAGGATTCCACTCAGGACGGTGTATTTTGCAAGTTTCTACTTTTATAAAAATGTATTTTCCTTGTCCAGAGTAAATAGGATAATAATGTATACAACGCAATTTGTATGACTGATTTCATGATGCTTCACCTTTTGAGATGTCAGGTTATCATTGGTGGGAAGAGAGATTATAAACCACAGGACAGAAGGTTGTCGTCAGCATTGCATGTGTGTCTCTCCAACTTATGCCCATTAATTTGACTGTTTTAACTTATTTTATGTTTTAGAACATGTTCTCTATTATTCTCTCTGTGTCTTCCTCTGCATCTCTCTCTCTCTCCTTTCTATCTTCACTTCTACTCCCATAATTTTTGGTGACTTATATTTAAATATAAACTTAGTCTTCTTTTTAGCAAAATGTAATTATCAACTGGTCATTTTTGTGGTTAGTTACAAATAAGACCTTACCATACTGTGAAGGCCCAATGACATTATTTGGGGAAATGTGATGAACTCCTCAAATTGCCTTTCCATAATATAAAAATGTCTTGTTTTCTTGGCAATTAAGATGACAGATTTCCTAGGAAAGAGTAGGAGGCATAAAGAAACCTATATATTTTTCTCTCTTTTTAAAAGATAGCAAGAATTTCTGTTGGTGTGTATGGAGACAACACCTAAGGAAACCTCGCTGCCTTCCCACCACCCTCAGATCCAAAAATCGTGTGAATTGCCTCAGTGTTGATTGTTTTTTTAATCTTTATGATAAATCATAATTTCATGCTTCTCTGTGTATCTACTAAAATTTTACTGGCTTTAGACACTGCTCATTTACTTTGTTGAGTGCTAGATAGATTTATATTCTTCTAAATATTATTGAGCTTTGCTCACAAATGTATTTAAGTTATTGGTAACAGTTTGATCATTTTGGCTCTTCTATTTAAGACTTGTTATGTGAGACAGGAATGGTATTTCACACAGAGCTAGTCATTGTCTAACACTGAGGAAAGACATTGATTATCTATCCTCATGCTTCAGGCACTATGAGGTTTTCCAGTCTGGCTGGGAGAAGAGGCAATATTCCTGTCTCCTCGGGTGAGCACTATTGGGAATTGTTTGATTTTTGTCATTCTTTTGAGTGTCTAGTTCCCCAACCAGGTAGCTTCCTCACACGCATGTCCCCTAAATGCTCGAGGAAGCCCCTTTGCTGATTTTTCTATCACTATCACAGCCGTCCACAACAGCCCTGTCTTCAGGCAAAAGCCTTAACAGTGGGTAAGTCCTCCTCTCTTAATCCCTCTCTTCCAACTTGACTCCCTTCTAGAATCTTTCTATCTTTGTTCTCTTAGGTATTTTTTTAAATAATAAATAAACAAACATATAAACATTGAGATCATTGTAATCTGTGACAAGTTTGTTCTGCCAGGAGCTTACATGGTCATTTACAAATAGATACCTTGAATAGTTGCCTTGAATACCTTGAATAGTTGCCACCAAAACATTATTCTACCATATTCCCAAACACATACAATATAGTTCTTGACAGTATCAATGAAAGTTGTTGTATACTATTTAAAAAATGATAGAAATAAGACTAACAATTAAATTCACACCAAATTAATTCACTAAAAATTAAATTCACACCATTCTTCCTCCAATATAAAATAATATTCACAGACAATGTTTTGTATTTCTGTGGTATCAGTTGTACATTTTCCTTTTTCATTGTGTAAGAATAATGTGGAAAATGTGTTTAAAATGAGGATTCCCAGGACTTATTCTCTAGATATTCTGATCCAAGGTCTCAGGGTCTACAATCTTCATTTTAGCAAGCTCTTCAGGTGATTCTTACATTGTATTCCAAAGAGCACAGTTTGAGAAAGAGAGATCTAAACTCTAAGATCCTGGACAGTCCTAGCTTTTCTCTTTTTCTGGTGATATTGGAAGAATGAGAGTTGTCTTGGGCCCCACATTAAATACACAAAACACAGGGACAGCTGATGAGCAAAAGAAAATACCCCGGTGCACTTTTTGTGATGTCTGACACCACGGGCAGGCAGAACAGTCCTCCAAATAGCCTGCACAAGACCCATGGGCAACCAGCTAGACACCCCTGAAAGTAACCAATGTATAAAAAGCTCTCAAGATAATCAAGAAAATAATTGAAAATAATAAGTAAAGACCCTCCTTTACTTAGTGTCTCACATGTAGCATAATATTTAATAAAAAAAAATTTAAAGGTACCAAAAGTTGCTCTTTATTTATATTACAGAAGCTTGAATTTGCTTTCTATGTTTTTGAAAATAGTTGAATTGTGTGTCATTTCCAGTGCCATTTTGGTTTTCTATTCCAGTGTGAATTTTTATTCATATGCTAAAAATCACTGATTTATCCAGTCATAGAATTTGAAAAACCCTTGAAAGGTGAACTACTCCGAACGCCTACACACCACAGGAGTCCCGTCTTCGACATCTCAGCAAAGGCGTTTCAGCTTTGCTTCAACACCTCAGCTATAGGCTCCCTCCTGTACTTCTCAAGTCTCCATAACTGCTTCTTCCTTTGTGTTTATGTCACCAAATCACACTTCAAAGAATTTGGAAAGGGAGAAAAAAAACTCCATAATTATATGCTTTCTTTCATAAGAGAAAATTATTTTAAAACATAAAAAATATTTTAAACAACATAGTACTAATAAAACAATGTAACATTTTGCCAATTCATTTTTTTTTTTTTAGCAAAATGGGTACTTTTCTTTAATTTGCACTTTGTTACTGTTTAGAGTAAATATTTTATGTTTGTTTACAAGTTATACTGCTTTTTATGTTTTTCACCCATTATTTAATTACACTCTTCTGTTTTTTTTTCTACACCCTTCTTTTTCTAATGTTTACCAAAAAACAGAGTTAAGAATATTTTTTCTTAAACTTTATTTTTACCTACAGCTTTCATCCAAGTCTCCAATAGAGATCAATTTAATTTAAAGTGCACCTCTATAACTATCTGGGATTTAAGCATTTAATTAGAAATCCATTAAAATAATTGTATTCCCTTGTAATGTAGTCACTTAACCTGTATTTAAATTGACTTCTATTATTATAAAAAAGCTCATATATAACCTGATGCTATTTTGCTTAAAATAATCTTAGAAACATTAGCACTTATAAATTAAGTATAAATGTGTTGAATTTAAAACCCTGAAGTTTCAGTTCACAAAAATTGGTGCACCAATTATATTTTAAAGTCTCAACTGGAACCAAACAATCTTCATTCTTGCTTTCTTTTCTCATTAATTTCAGCCAATTTCTCTGTGCTGGGACTTGTCCATCCAATGTAGGAGGGACACCAGCTGGAAGGGGCAAGTTAATGTTCCCGGATTTTCCCCATTCAATCCAGGGCTCCTTGCTCCCCTCTTAACACTGGAGCTCAATTCCAGCCCCCACCCCACCCCGGCATCTGTGTGTATTTGGACCCCCCTTTCACTACAAGTCCCTAGGACCACAAGAGCAAAGAAAAAAAAATATCTTGACAGGATGTAAGCGAGAGAGAGAATATGAAATATCAGCTTTATATTTCAGCACCTTTCACGCCCCCTTTTTTACCCTGATTCTCACTTTGCACGGGTCACCAGATACACACTGCCCACCTTCCAGGAGCCAGACCTCTGATTTGATGACAACCTTCAGCTAGCTCATAAGGATTCTCCTGATCGTCCTCTTTCTGCCACAAAATGCCCCATTCCCACTCCTTTTGCTCTTCTTCCTGTGGGTTCTCCAGTCAATTCTACCACATTCTGCTCTCTCTGACCCTGTTTATGAGTTTTGTAGACTGGCAAGTTTCAACGTTTTCAGTGTGTCCCTAATACCGACGAGTCCAAACCTGTGACCCGGGAGTCATTTCTTCTCTAGCTGTGACCCTCCCCATTCTGGCTTCCACCTGCTGCTTCGCCTGCATCAAACTGAGCCACTCATCAATGCCAAGGCTAAGTCCACGCCCCGACTTACTCAAAACCCTGTACCTGGAGTGACCTTTTCATTTTTCTTAAGCTAAATTTATACCATCTTTCAGGTCACCCTCAAAATTCCTCTCTTCCATGAGAACTTCCTTGGTTCCACCAACTGGAAATGATTTAGTTTATCAGAAAACGCCTATAACTTTTTTTTTTTTTTTTGCAGTTTTGGCAGGGGCCAGGCTTGAGCCACAGGCTCCACCCCCACCTGTAACATTTTTTTATGTGCTTCTTTCTTACAGACATTCTTACCGGCCATATAGTTATTTGTAAATATTTTTGAATTTTTCTCCATTATGATATAAGCTTATTTTTATTTTATTTTAATTTTTAAGACAGAGTCTCACTTTGTTGCACTTTGTAGAGTACAGTGGCATCATAGTTCACAATAACCTCAAATTCTTGGGCTCAAGTGATCCTCTTGTCTCAGCCTCCTTAGTAGCTGGGGCTACAGACACCCACCACAATAATTAGCTATTTTTTTTTTTTTTTTAGAGACGAGATATCGCTCTAGCTCAGGCTGGTCTTGAACTCCTGAGCTCAAGCAATTCACCTGCTTCAGCCTCCCAGAGTGCTGAGATTATAGGTACAAGCCACTGCCTCTGTGCCCAGACTAGATGTAAGCTTATTAAGGGCAGGAAATATGAATAATTAATTTCCTATAGTTCGCACTTGCATTGATCAATTATGAAGTAATCTGGTATTTATCTAATTCTTGCAGAGTCAGTGAAAATAACGTCATCTATCCCATCTGAGATGTGTGTGGAAACTGGAGGTGAGGTGAGTTGTACCATATAGTGAGGTTCTGAGAACACTGAGATGGCAGAGGTGGGAGTCAAACCTGTAGTTTCTGATGACAAACCCAGCATTCCTTTTCCTTCATACTAAGTTACTGACAGTGATCTTCAAACAGTCTGAAGGCAGATGACCATGGAAATTAGCATAACATGTTGGGGATAGTAGGTACCAAAGAGAGATCTTTGTACCCTCAAAAATTCCCAACAATAAAAAATAATAAATAATGATATACATAAATATGAACAAAAGTACTTACTTGGAAATAAGATTACTTACTTAACATAAAAAAGACCTAACAAAACAACTCACTTATCAAAAGACAAATATTCACTCTGAAAGGGTCAGCAGTGTCAGGATGTAGTTGGCCGACGTGAGAGATATTTCAGCGAATGTCCCCGACTGGACCCAGACTTCAGTCACTCACTTTAGGGAGCAGATGTGATTCTAAAAGGGAGAACTCTGTTGGCACCTGATGTGACAGTGTAAGGAAAATACACTTCCAGGTTGATCATTTCACAGTCTCTGACTGTAAGCAAACAAGATGTAGATAGGGTTCTCAGTGAGAGCTGAGCAAGGGAGAGAAATTTGTAGAGGCTGAAGTGCTTCTGCGGAGAAAGCACGGCTCTCACCCCAAGCCTCTCCTCCACCATGGCTCTGTACCTGATTTTGTGGGTTCACAAAGGCAGCACAAATGAAAGAAATGGAAAAATACAGGCTCGTAACACTCAAAAGGAAGCACAAGCCGTCTGGATTCCGGCTGATAACACGGAATTTGTCTGGGGACGGATTCTCTTGAAATTTGCACTTGACGCTCAAGAGGCTGTCCCAAGAATTATCAGCTGTCAGAAGACGCTCTAATTTAGCTTACAGAGCAGGTGCCGCTCTGCTTGAATGGACAGTGATTGGAACCCTAAGAATGTGCTGCAGTAGGTTGAGTTTTTATAATGTATGTCTCAAAAATGGGAAGTTTAAGCCAATGTATAAACGTTATTTAGAGGTAGACTTCATAGGATTGCACCTGTTCACAGCGAACCTGGGATTTGCTATTGCATAATGTTGAGGAAGAACTTGTATTCTCAGAAAAGAGAAAAAGCTCAGAAGAGGCTGCCTTGGAGAAAATGAAATACGGAACAGCAGGATAAATATGGCTTAAAAATATAATAGAACATTTGCTTTACAATTAACATTCTAGTCTTAAAATGTCTCGATAAAATGTAATGTTTAAACTTTTGCAAAATTTAAGTATCATATATGGAGAAAAAAGATATCACTCTTATCTTAGGAAGAACAAATAAAATAACGCAAAATTACTTATCAAAGTAAGTGAACTGTAACAGGATATATATATATGTGTATATATGAACTAATAAGACAAATATCTATATTTTTGGGGGAGTCGTTGAGGGCACAAAGAACCAGATTGCATTGATTACATTTGTAAGGTAAAGTCCCTCTTAGAATTGTGTCAAGAACACTTATTTACATGCTTTAACAGTATTAATTAAAAATGGCAAATCTGCCCTATGGAATACTATGTGACAGTTTTGAAAGAATATTTTCTATTTAGATGTGCTGCCATAAAAGTATCTAGTCATACTGTTAAATTAGAGAGAAAGAAAGAGAGAAAGAATATCCCTTATCTTATCCCTTATCTTAAATTCTTAAAATCAGAAGTGCTTCAGATTTGGGATTTTAGAATATTTGTATTATACTTTCTCTCTTTTTCTTTTTTTCTGAGACACAGTCTCACTCTGTTGCCCAGGCTGGAGTGCTGTGGCATAAGCTTAGCTCACAGCAACCTCAAATTCCTGGGCTCAAGCCATCCTCCTGCCTCAGCCTCCTAAGTAGCTGGGGCTGTAGGTGCCCACTGCAATCCCCGGCTACTTTTTTCTAGTTTTAGTAGAGAGGAGGTCTTACTCTTCTTCAGGCTGGTCTTGAACCCCTGAGCTCAAGCAATCCCCTTCCTTGGCCTCTCAGAGTGCTGGGGTCTCAGGGTGAGCCGCTGCTCTGCTCTGCTCTGCAATCTCTGATTGGCTGAGTGTCCCTAACCCAAAATCTGAAATTGAAAATACTGCAATGACCATTTCCTTTGTGAGCCAAAACTTTCAAATTTTGTAGCATCTCAGGTTTCAGATTTTGGATTAAAGATACTCATCCTGGGTGGGTGTGTGTGTGTGTGTGTGTGCATACACGCGAGTTTACACTTTTAAGTAAATTTATGGGCGCTACACCCAGACATATTTATATATGCATATATTTCTGTGTTTTTGTAAATACCTAGAAGGAGACCAGTAAGGATTCCACAGAACTGACAACAGTGGTGAAGCCCAGGTAAAGGGAATGGTAAACACAAAACGTACAAAGTGTCACTAAAGAGAGAATTTCACTTTCCCTTTATTACTTAAATATATCATATACATGTTAAAGAAGGAGCCACTTCTATATTTTTTAAATGACATGCATGTGTCTCCCACACTGATGATCTGAAAACATCAATGGCAGGGGGATAGATGTTAATCTCTAATTATTCGACAGTTAACACATTACACATTCTGTATATAATATCATAGCTACAAACACGCCTTTCCGAGGCTTTTCTTTAATCTTCCCAGTAATGTATGAGGGAGTGAAATCAAGGCCTATTGCCCACATTTCAAAATTTTAACCTCAGTAAAAAGCATCGATATTTACTACCAGTTTTTTTCAAAATTTTGTTATAGTCAGAAAGTGAGTGAGTCTTTTGTAAGTTTTCATGTACTCTGAAGTAACTGCTGCCCGCACACGGCACAGTGAGTTACACTGAAAACCGTAACAACACACGGGCAGACCTCAGACGTATGGCTGGTTTGGTTCCAGACCACATTAATATAGCAAATATTGAAATAAAGTGAGTCGCATGGATTTTTTTGGCTTCCTGGTGCATATAAATGTTATGTCTACACTTTATGGTAGTCTGTAAACTGTGTAATAGCATTTTGTCAAAAAGCAATGTATGCAACTTCATTTGTATTGCAAAAAAATAAAAAATTGCTGACAATCACCTGAGCCTTCAGTGAGTTATGGCCCCTTTGCAGACAGAGGGTCTGGCCTTGCTGTAGACGGCTGCTGAGTGATCGGGGTGGAGGTTGCTGACAGTTGAGGTGGCTGTGGCAATTTCTTAAACTGAGACAACAGTGGAGTTGGTCACATCAATCGGCTCTTCCTTTCATGAAGACGTCTCTGCAGCCGCAATGCTGGTGGACAGCACTTTACGCGGAGTAGTTGGAGTTGGTTCTCTCACAACCTGCTGAAGCTTTATCATATCAGCTCTGTGTTTGCAAGAGTCTAAGCTTTGCTGTCATTTTAGCAATGTTCACAGCATCTTCAGTAGAAGTAGATTGCATCTTAAGATACCGTGTGCTTGCTCATAAGAAGCAACTCCTTACCCTTTAGAGTTTGATCCTAAGGCTGCAGCAATTCAGTCACACCGCCCGGTCCCCTTCTGACTCTGGTTCTCATGCTGCACCCACATCTGCAGACACTTCCCAGCCTGCAGCCCTCGGCCCTCACAGTTGGCCACAAGGCCTGGAATTAGCTTCCTCTCTCCTGTGAAAGTTGATATTTCAGCCTCCTCCCATAAATAATGAATGTTCTTCAAGACTCTCTTTATCTTTTCTGGAAGATTTTCTATTTATTTTGCCCAGATAACTATCTGTAGAAGCTATAGCCCTATAAAATGTATTTGTTTTTCTTTCTTTCTTCCCCCCCCCCCTTTTTTTTAAGAGACGGTCTCACTTTATTGCCCTCAGTAGAGTACCGTGCCGTCACAGCTCACAGCAACCTTCAGCTCTTGGGCTTAGTGATTCTCTTGCCTCAGCCTCCTGAATAGCTGGGACTACAGGTGCCTGCCACAACGCCTGGCTATTTTTTTTTTTTTTTTCAGTTTGGCTGGGGCTGAGTTTGAACCCACCACCCTCGGTATATGGGGTCGGCGCCCTACTCACTGTGCCACAGGCACTGCCCTAAAATGTATTTCTTAACAATAAGATTTGAACATTGAAATTACTCCTTGACCCATGCATGGGCATCAGAATGGATGTTGTACTAGTAAGCATGAAAAAAAAAAAAACAACTTTGTATATCTCTACCACAGCTCTTGGGTGACGAGGTGCTTTGTCAAAGAGCAGTAGTATTTTGAAAGGAATCTGTTTTTTCTGAAAGCAGGAAATCTCAACAGTTGGGTTAAAAGTATTCAGTGAACTGTGCTGTAGACAGATGTGCTGTCACACAAGCTTTGTCATTCCCGCTGTAGAACACGGGAAGAGTAGATTTAGCAAAGCTGTTAAGGGCCCTAGGACACTAAATGGTAAGTAGAACTAGGCTTTAACTTAAAGTCACCAGCTGCTAATAAGCCCCTAATAGCCCCTAATAGCCCCTAATAAGAAAAGAGGTTCAGCTTATCCTTTGAAGCTTGGAAGCCGGGCACTGTTATCTTCTCTCCAGCCCTGAAAGTTCTAGATATCATCTTCCAATAGAAGGCTGTTTTGTCTCTGTTGAAAATCTATTTATTTTTTGCATGGAATTTCATTTTTATTTGATAGTCATTTGAGAAACTTGCACAGATGAAGGCATGTAGTTTTTCTATTATCTAACTGTGAAAAATCTATTTAGTATTAAATCATAACTGTGTACATTAATGCATTTATGGAGTATAATATGCTGATTTGATATGCAACGTGGACTGCTTACATCAAACTGGTTAACACAAACATCACCTCACTTGTTTGCTGTGGTAAGACAAATCTATTTTTTAGTGCTGCGACCTCCATCAGTGCTCTTGGATAGACCTTGTGGTGACTTGTTAGAGTTTCTGCATCAGCACCTGATGCTTCCCACTGCACCTTTATGTTGTAGCAATGGTTTCCTTCCTTAAATCTCATGCACCAGCCTCTGCTCCTGCCCAAACTTTCTCCTGCAGCTTCCTCCCCCCTCTGAACCTACTTAGAAGTGAGCAGAGTCAGGGCCTTGCTCTGGATAAGGCTTTGGCTTTAGTGAAAGCTGTGGCTGTTTGGTTCTTCTGCCCAGACCACTAAAACTTCGCTGGTGTCAGGGATCTTGCAATTTGTGCAACTTTTCCTTTGCATCTATAGCCTGGCTAACTGTTTGGCACAAGAGGACTGAGATTTTGCTGTGCCTCCCTAAGCTTAGTCATTTCTAGTTTTGATTTAAAGTTAGAGACACTCAACTCATCCTTTCACACATGGTTAGATGCCCTAGGAGGGTTATTAATCAACCTAATGTCAACACTGTTGAGTTTCAGGGAATAAGTAGGGCTGAGGGGAGGGAGAGAGATGAGGGAATGGCCGGTGGGGGCATAATCAGAACACACAGCATTTATCAGTCACGTTCCCGATCTTACACATGGTTTGCAGCACTCCAAAAATAACTACAATAGTTATACCCAAAATCACTGATTACACATCACCACAACAGAAACAATGATAGGGAAAAGTTCTGAAATAATGCTAGAATTAGCAAAATGTGATGGAGACACAAGGTGAGCACAAAGTGACTGGATAAAGGGTTGCCATGAACTTTCAATTTGTAAAAAATACAGCATCTGTGCAGTGCAATAACACAAAGCACATGAAACGAGGTGTGCACCTGCAAGGTTTTGCTGTTTGCTTGTTTGTTTGTTTGTTTTTTGCTGGGTGGTGATTATTTAAATACTTTTATAAAAGTTTTACCCACAAACTTTATGAAAAATGAGAAGTCCAGAAAAAATTATTACATGTAATTCAAAACCAATTACTTTTACTTCAGCTTTTCTTTTATATCTGAATCATATTTGATAGTTGGTGAGTTGAACATTCTTTTAGCTACACCACAGACAATAATTATCCTTCCTTCTACCCTACCTCTTTTCTGCAAACCATATGGCACAGTTAGCAATTTTGCAGGCTCTGATTAAAACTGTCCATTTAAATTAAACAAGGTCACCAGAGAAGCCGTATTGAAATCTACGGTAGCATGACATTTACATTTCACATTTGCTGAGTTTCACTCTTACCCTTGTAAGATGCCCCGTAGGTGTGATTCCACCAATACCCCTCCCTCCACCACTTTCCCCCTCCCTCTTTTCCCTTTCCCCCTTTCCCCTACTTCTGGTTCTCAACATTTTAACTCTGAGACCCCATTCAACTCAATTCATAGTTTTTCTATGTATTTTGTAGCATAAAGAACTTGTGAGGAATAACCTTCTGTCACTGACTTATATTTTTCTCATGATTAGATTGTTTACTTTTTAATGATCTCATCTTTTCCTTGTACTGAAGAGAAGTGGAAAAGTTTTCTAGAGGGAAACTGGAGAATAAACAATAGAGGTGAACTTTTCTGATTGCAATGAAGCTTCTGGGGCATTTACTTAAAGAAATATTATGACACTTGTCTTGGTCCATTTGAGCCTCTGTAACAAAATGCCTTAGACTGGATAATTTATAAACAACACACACACACACACACACACACACACACACACACACACATACATATTGCTAAGAGTTCTGAAGGGCAAATAGTTCTGAAGGCTAGGAAGGCCAAGATTAAATTTTAATAGGAGAAATGGCAAAATCCCTTCCGAGCCAAGGCTATGCAAAGTCAGTATGTGCTTCTCCAGTCTTTTCTCTTCCCTTGCTGTGATGAATAACTAGACCACATCTCTAGATGGCGTAGCTATAAGCTAGTGACATTCCTATCATCTCCATCACCTTCTCCTAAGTTACTGCACTGGACAGAGGACCTCTTTCTCCTGCAAACCCCACCATCCTGCACTGAATACATCCTGTTGAATGAGAAAACACACATTTATTTCTGAGAATTAGGGATTGCTTGTTCCCATAGCATGACCTAGTTAATCTGAACAAATATAAGCTCCTTAATACTTTATAATTACATTTAAATAAAGGTCTGATATAAATTCAAGATAAATAATTGATAACATACTGGTCCAAACATCAGAGTGGCTACTAGTGCTAGTTGGGGGGTGAAGAAGTTGAATAACTGGGGTGAAATGCGCTCATTTGGTCTTCCTTTACCCCAGCCAGACTCAGGGTGCCTGAGATTTTTACAGTCTTAGTACTTATAAAAGTGGAAATTGAGATAATGTATTTATTCCTTTTATTGCCATAACCCATGGCCACAACTTAGAGTTCTACATAAAATATTCAGAGGACAAGTGCAAAGATCCTTTTCTAAATCAGCAGTACAACTAGAATCTGTGTACAGCACTTTAATAGCATAAAGCATTATCTCACGGCACACTTGAACTTATAATCAGACTTCCATGGCACACTTAAATTATGCCGATCAAAAAAAAAAATAGAATAAAAAAGGATATACTTACTGTGCTTTGAACTTCTTTCAAAAATAATTTAATCCTAATTTGAATTGAGGAACACATCAAACAAATTATACATCATGACCAGGTAGGTTTCATCCCAGGGTCCCAAGGATGGTTTAATATATGCAAATCTATAAATATAATACATCACATAAACAAAATAAAAAACAAAGACCATATGATTCTCTCAATTGATGCAGAAAAAGCTTTGGATATTATCCAGCATCCTTTCTTGATCAGAATGCTTAAGAAAATAGGTATAGGAGGATCATTTCTTTAACTGATAGAGACCATCTACAGCAAACCCATAGCGAATATTGTATTGAATGGAATAAAATTGAAATCATTTCCACTCAGATCAGGAACCAGGCAAGGCTGCCCATTGTCTCCACTGCTTTTTAACATTGTAAGAGAAGTCTTAGCCATCACAATCAGGCAAGAGAAGGCAATCAAGGGTATCCAAATAGGATCAGAGGAGATTAAACTGTGACTATACACAGATGATATGATTGTATATCTGGAAAACCCCAGGGACTCAACTACAAAACTCCTAGAAGTGATCAAGGAATACAGCAGC
>CAUYPK010002499.1:0-24978 GCA_963574355.1 Loris lydekkerianus
TTCAAATTATCCCAGAGCTCTCTGAGAGAGTGATCTGTTTTTGCCCTCCATTTCTCTTCCTCTTTGAGAGTTTGGGAGCGTTCAAAAACTTTGTCTTCAATGTCAGAAATCCTTTCTTCTGCTTGCTCCATTCTGTTACTGAGGGATTCTACTGTGTTTCTCAGATCATTGAGGGCTGCAACTTCTTGTCTCAATGTGTCAAAATATTTGGTCATTTGGTCTTTGAATTCATTGAATTCTTGAGATATCTTTTGGGTTACTGCTTGGAATTCTAATTCGATCTTACTTGCTATCCAGATTCTGAATTCGATTTCTGACATCTCAGCTATTTGTTTGTGCATGGGATCTTGTGCTGTGTCTGCCACATTGTTCCTTGGGGGAGTTGATCTACTCTGATTTTTGATATTGCCAGAGTTTTTCCATTGATTTCACCTCATGACTGTTTTTCATCATTGCCTCCGGGCGTCCTAAGAGTTGGGGAGGTTTTTCTCCAAAATTAGATCTCTCTATTGTTGTTGGATCTTTGTAGGGTGTGACCCTGTGTAGCTCCTCTGGGGCTGCCCCAGACAGGGAGTTCTAGTTGTGGGAGCATCTCCAGAGTGTGGCACACCCAGATACAGCAACAGGGTGGGGTTGGTGCACACGGTTCTGGGAGTGCCTGGTGCCTGGTGACTTTGACAGGGAGAGTCCAAGGCTCCAGCAGTCTCTGGCCAGGAGAAGGGCTCAAGCAGAGGCAGGGAGGGCTCCGAGTGCATGCGGCTACCAGCGTCCCTGGCCAGATTTGCGGGCAATTGTGGAGGCAGAGAGGGTCCAGGAGGGAAGACACGGACTTGTGTGCCCCCTAGAGTTTCTGGTCAGGGTGTGCAGAGGCCCAGAGGTTGCGGTGCTGCTCTTACGGAGTTCCGGGCAGCTCTAGGTCATGGGTCCGGGTGCCGCAGATTGCGGATCACGGGTCACCACGCTGCTAGCAGGATGTTTTGTTTGTTTTTTTGAGATGGAGTTTCACTCAGTTGCCCTGGGGTTGAGTGCCATAGCGTCTTAGCTCACAACAACCTCAAACTCTTGGGCTCAAGTGATTCTCTTGCCTTAGCTCCAGTAGCTGGGACTATAGGTGCCCACCACAGTGCCTGGCTACTTTTTTTAGAGGTGGGATCTTTCTCTTGCTTAGGGTGGTCTTGAATTCCTGAGCTCAGGCAATCTACCTGCCTCAGCCTCCTAGAGTGCTAAGATTACCTGCGTGAAACACCACACCTTGCTTACACACTGAACTATTTAAAAATAATGAGGCATCATGTCTGCAAGTACCTCAAATGGTTCATAAAACCTATAAATAATATATATAGACAGAAGATGATAAAGCAAATGTATTCCATGAACAGTCGAATTTCAGCAAAGGCACACATTCTTTTTACTCTTCTTGCAATTTGTAAATTAATAATTTTAAAATTATAAAAAATGTTTTAAAAGTGCTGAGGTTTCTGGTTCAGGTCACAGAGTGGAGAATGGCTAATTAACAATGGAAAGTCAGAAAGAGCAGGTATGGAGAAAAAGATGTTTAGTTTCAGTGCATGTATCCAGTAGCCAGTTGGGTATTACTAAACATATTAATGAACTGTATTTGAACTGGAGAAAACAGATATACTGTTCTGGCATTCATTACCCAAGAGGAAAGACCAACATTGCTCTATTGTCCTAAGAAGGCAAGCAATTATGAGTGATAGTGTAGTAATAATAATAATAATACTTGGTTGATTATACATGAAAAAATTATATAAAAACTGAATTGTTTGGAAATAAAATAGATCTAAGGTATTTAGAACATTAAACAAAGAGTAAGTTTATTCATTCAATGTGATTAATAGGCAAAATATTTAATTCCCTGTACAGGATGTGCATTAACCAAGGCAGAATAGATGTTGGTTTTACTGCTTGTACACCTATTAGTTTCCTAGAGCTGCTATTAAAAAGTACCACATCAGAAGTTTATTTTCTTACAGTTCTGGAGGCTAAAAGTGTGAGATGAAATTGTTGTCGGGATTGGTTTCTTCTGAGGCCTCACCCCTTGGCTTGTAAATGGCTGTCTTCCTGTATATCTTTTCATGGTCTTCCCTCTGTACATGTGTGTTAGTTTCTTCTTATAAAGACATAGTCATATCGGCCCATTTTAACCTAATTACCTATTTGAGACCCTATCTTTATTTATACTCACATACTGAGATACTGGGGGTTAGAAATTCAATATATGAATTTGGGGATGGGGCATAACTCGGCCCATAATACTAACTACTGAGGTATGTTTCTGGAGCCACAACTGATGCTATGAATGGCCTTGCTTGAATTCTTATTCAAACAACCAAATGTAGCATAAAGACATGTTTTAAGCAATCAGAGATTTTTCATTGTCACCAAAGAATTAGATTATATTAAGGATTTTTTGTTAATTTCATTAGGAGAAATAATGGTATTATGGACGTATAAAAATATGACTAAGTGCATAGATGATATTAAGAAGATGTCTATCTCTCTTATATGCAGTTTGGATTTCCATGGTTTCACTTACCTAAGATCAACCACAGTACAAAAACATAGTATTTGCAAAGAGAGAAAGGAGAGGGAGGGGAGAGCACGTATTTACATATCTTTTATTATAGTATATTTTTATAATACTCTTTTTTTTTTAGTTATTGTTGTTAATCTCTTATGGTACCTAATTTATAAATTAAACTTTATCATAGATATGTATGTATAGGAATAAAAGTAGTACACATAGGGTTCAGTACAAGCCACACACAATTTCAGGCATCTACTGGAGGACTTGGAACATACCTCTAGGATAAGTGAGGACTACTAACTGCATGACAGACAAATTTTATTAAAAATTCTAACTTTGTTAGTAATTTTCATATTACTAACAGATGTTAGTAATATCATACAGATGTTTATAATGTGAAGGTCATTCATATGTTAGTAGAGGATCATAGTCATTTATACATATGTTCTTCCAGACTATCTTTTATACACATACCAAATATACTAAATTAGAAGGAATAAATCATACTATAAATTTTGTCCTGCTATCTTATCTTTGTCTTCTGTCATGTATTATTGTCCTTTAAGGATTTTTATCTCAGTAGTATATATTTACCTCATCCATATTAATAACTTCTTACTAAGTCACTTCTAGTCCAAAATTTCTTTAGCAATACATACAAAAATGTCAAAAGATGATCTGGCAGATTGTTTTTAAAATAAGAGAGCTTTGTTATAAGTCTCACATATTATTAAATGTATTTCTCAGTATTTTTCAGTCTTTTATATATTTTGGTGTTATTTTATATATATTCACTTATATTTTCTAACTAGTGATTTCACATTTTCTTGCTTGTCCTCTTTCTGGGGTTCTTTTGCTAGCTTATCTTTATCCCTTTGACTCTTGATACAAGAATGTCCCAGAGGCAAGTTCCTGGACTTCTCTATCTACATTTACTCACTTGATGATTTCCTCTAGTTCTATAACATTGTTATACAGACGACTCCCAAATGTTTCATCTATCCATTCTTCCCTCCTGAACTTCAGATGCATTAACCTAATTGCATACTAAATGTCTCCACTTAGATATCTAATATGTAGCTCAAACTTAACTTTTCTAACAACAAACTCCTTATGTTCTGTCTCCCTAAACAAACCCCTACTTGAAGCTTTCTAAATCTCACATGACATCTCTGTTTTTTCATTTACTTAAGTTAAACACCAGACATCTTTGAGTATTCTTTAAACTTTCTCTCTTTCTTATATACCTAATGCCCAACCTATCAGGTTAGTATAGATTTGAACGCAAATCTCATACTAAAAAGATTAAAGGTGTATTTATAATTCAGAAAGGAGTTTTTTCCCCCAGCTAAACTTTAGCCCTGAAAAACAAACTTCTTTGAGGGTTCCCCTTTTATACAAACTTCTTTTGAGGGTCCCACTTTTATGCAAACATCTTAGTTCCAACACTGAACAAAGCCTCATATCCTCTGTTTTGGGATGCCATTACATTCTAAGAAAACATTCCTGGTGTCAGCAAATGCTCCCAGAGTAGGAATGCTGAGTCCTTGATTTCTGTTTCAGTTCTCTTTTCTCTTTGAGCCCCTGAGAATTTCCTTTACTTTCCAGTAAGCTCAATAATGCAATTTAGTCAATATTTCTGATTTTCAGATTTTTTTTCCCAGAATCTTTTGACATGCTGAGTAAAGAGGAATTCCTTCTCTCTCAACTCTTAATACATGTTGAAGAAAATTATATGAGTAATAGTAATTGCTTAGTAATAGTTATTGTCATTGAAATTAGCAAATGACTTACTGAAATAATTGAGCATTCCTTGTACACTTCTGTGGGAGTGACATACTAAGAAAACTAAAAAAAACTATACATACAGATTAAGTCAGAATGCATAGAGCTTCCCATAGTGTATAAAGCTGTCTGTAGATTTGTTCTGTACATATGAATATTATTTTATTAGGGAAATGATTTTATTTGGGTGTCAGAAGGCTTTGGGAAAAGCAGGGACTGATGCCGAGACTGGGGAAACCATTAAAAAATAGTAATTAAAAGAATCCTTTTCAGCATGTGGTCAATCCAGGTCTCTACAGCAATGAGCAGTAGATGGCAGCATATCAATGTGTATCATTATTTGTGCCTAAGGCATTATTATTACATTTCACTATGCATTGGTTTGTTATCTGAACTATTTAATATCCTAAAGTTTAATTTACTAGTTTGAATCTATGGTAGTTGATGACATGCATTTGACATGAAGGTTGAAAAATAGAGTTTGTAGATTAACATACAGGGTGTCCCCAAAGTTGCCCATAGAGGGAAAATATGTCCAACACATAGAGAATATTTTGTAAATAAAGGTACATTTAGCTACAATTTCCCATTTTTCCTCTGTATGGTAACTTTATGTATGACTTTTGGGATACCTTGTACAGAATTGTGTGTACATCATTGTAGTCTGTCTAGCAATATGCACAAGAATCCAAAGCCCTTTCTTGTCATTAAAGGCCATCCTCCAGACAGGTCATCTGTCATCTTCTAGTGAACAAAAGGCACATTTTGTACACTTGTTCTTGTTCAGAGCTGTAAAGTCTTTTGTAGTTGCTAATGTTTAAACACCTTATGAGTCATATGGCATCTCTTTACTAGACTGGAAACCAGTTTCCTATCTCTAAATGTGAAAACAGGGACTTCCTCTCCCTTGTTGTGGGTAGTTATCAGGACTCTTCTCTAAGGGACTCAGGTCAGATGTCTCTACCACAGATGAGAAGGGACTTTCTTTGTTATATTTGAGTATATTCTATTGTATAATTAGTATGTAAAATGTAGAAAAAAGCATAATTTAGCATGATAACCCCATTTTTCTCTACTTAACTGAGATAATTTATAATTTTGTCTTTCAAAATGTTTATATTATAATAAATTATAATTAAAGCATGTGTTAATAATACAGAAGGGCCTGCAAGGGGAAATGCCAAGTCTGTGATTCACCTACTGCCTCCCATCCTACTCCTGGGACTAGACCCCTTTCAGCAGTTTCTGCTTTTGGTCCTCCTGATGATTACCAATCTCTTATCACTACTACTTGATTCATCTCTTTAATATATTATCTTAATCTACTACTAGAGAAATAATGATTTAAGTTATTTGCATAGCCATCCACTTTCCCAATCCATGTCTTGCCAATGATATTATATAGAGAGGCATAGGTAAGAACAGAGACCCTGGAGTCCCACTTGCACCATTTCCTGGCTGTGTGATATCAGACAAGTTACTCAAGCTCTCTGATCTTCTTTTTTCTCATCTGTAAAATGGGAATGATAATAGTCCATTCATCAGAATATTATTGTGAAGATGAATGTGTCAATATTTTTAAAGCACTAAAGAAGGATTACTATTAGATTAGTATATTTAATTCCTCCTTTGATTATCTTTGCATGTTTAAATAATATATTTATCCCTTTATTTTTGATTAATCATATATAATATCTCTTGACACCTCATATTGTAAGAAGAAGGTATTGGCAACCTTACATTTTCCTTCACTCCTCCCACCCCTCCCCCATCTGAAGTCTCAATCTTACCTTATCTCTAACTGACTTTTCCATTTTCTAGGAGATTCTCTTAACTTAATATTAACTTAATATTTCAACCATCTATTGAAAATTTTACTTGAGCTATGGTACTTGTAATTTCTGAGAGTTTTTATCTGTTTTCTAATGTTTAATATGATAGAATTTTAAAGATAAAATATTGATTATTACATTAGTCAGAGAACAAAAATAACCACACTACTAATTTGAATAGGGAAAATAATTGGGAACTAAGATAATTGTAAACTAAGTAAAATATACACTAAAAAGGAACTAAAACGGAACTCTGAGGTAAGCAACTACTACTCTTAGGATTGAGGAAAAAGTGAATAAGGAAGAAATTCGGAAACTCTATAGGAGGCCCAGAGGCTGAGATTCAGACCTTCTTTTGGGCGTGGTTGCTACAGGAACACACAGCCAGTTGGTGTGGAACACTGGAGGGACCTTTGCATGCTTAACAATAGGAAAAGAACACCAGAACAAAAATGACTTTCTGCTCATAGAGAATGATTCTTTTGACGTGGTTGCTGTTGTTTTTATGTTGGGGAATTTCGCATCTATGTTAATCAGGCATATTGGCTTGTAATTTCCTTCTCTTGTAATGTCCTTGTTTGGCTTTGATATCAGGGTAATGCTAGAAAATGAGTTTGGAATTATTCTTTCGGCTTTAATTTTGTGGAAGAGTTTGAGAAGGACTGGCATTATAATAATACCAGTAAAGTCATCTAGTCCTAGGCTTTTTTTTGTTGGAAAGTTTTTGATTACTGCTTCAATTTCCGCATTCATGATTTGTCCATTCAGATTTTCTATTTTGTAAAATTCTGTTTTGGTAGGTTGTATGTTTCTAGGAATTTATTCATTTCTTCTAGGTTATCCAATTTGTTGGCATGTAATTCTTTGTAGTAGTCTCTTAGGATACTTTATATTTCTGTGGTATCAATTTTAGTGTCTTCCCTTTCATTTATGATTTTATTTATTTGAGTCTTCTCTCTTTTTTTTCCTTGTTAGTCTAGTGAAAAGTTTGTTGATTTGTGTACTATTTCAAAAGATAAGTGACTTTCAGTTTTGTTGATCTTTTCTACTGTTTTTCTAGTGGCTATTTCATTTATTTCTGTTCAATATTTGTTTCCTCTCTTCTATTAATTTGGGATCTGGTTTGGTCTTTTTCTAGTTCCTTGAGTTGTAAAAGTTAAGTTGTTTATTTGCGATTTTTCTTTCTTTTTAATGTAGGCAGTTTTCCCTATAAACTTCCCTCTTAGAACTGCTTTTTGCTACAAGTTTTTTTATGTTGCATTTTCATTTTCATTTGTGTCAAGATATTTTTTTACTTCTGTTTTGATTTCTTCTTTGACCCATAGGTTGTTCAGAGCATTGTTGCTAACTTAAATGTCCAATTACAGATAACTGGATAAAGAAAATGAGGTATATATCTATCTATCTATCTATCTATCTATCTTTGAAAAAGGGTATCTTACCATTTGTAACAAATGCCCTGGAGAGCATTATGCTAAATGAAAAAATAAGCCAGACACAGAAAGACAAATATGTATGACCTCACTTATGCCTATGGAATCTCAAATAATCAAACTTACAGAAGCAGAGAACAGAATGGTGATTTCCAGGGGGATGTAGGGAGGGTGAAATGGGGAGATGATGATTAAAGAATACAAAGCTCCCACCAGGCCTGTAATCCTAACACTCTGGGAGGCCAGTGCCAATAGATTGCTTGAACTCAGGAGTTAGAGACTAGCCTGACCAAGAGCGAGACCCTATCTGTACTAAAAATAGAAAAACAAGCTAGGCATTACAGTGTTGTGGTGTTATGGCAGGTGCCTGCAGTCCCAACTAAAAGGGAGGCTGAGGCAAAAGGATAGCTTGAGCCCAGGAGTTTTGAGGTTGCTGTGAGCTATGATGCCACAGGGTGACTGAGTGAAACTCTGTCTCCAAACAAACAAACAAATAAAAAAATTCAAAGCTTTAGTTATGCAAGATAAATCACCTCCCGAAACCTGTTGTTCAGCACAGTGTCTATAAGTAACAATACCATACTGTATATTTAAAATAGGCTAAAAGACTAGATCTTATGTTAAGTGTTCTTACCACAGAAGACAGGGAGCAGAGGAGACTTTGGGAGGTGAGAGTTATATTTAGGCCTTGATGCTGGTGATGATTTGAGAGATGTCTACTTACTCGCAAACTCATTGAGTTGTATACTATATATATATATTGTATACATATTTTTATTTCTTAAGCATGCCTCAATAAAGTGGTTTACAGTAAATTATAATAAAATAAAAACACCTCCTCTTCTTCTGCCCTTCCAGTGTCTGACTTGCACTTTTTTTCTCCCTGTGCTCCCTATTGGCAGAGCCTGCATGGAGCCAGCCAGCAAAGCCCAATATTGAGCCCAGTTCCAGGACCACAAGCAGAGTAAAAAGGGACAAGTTTGTACCAAAAAGCAACAAATTATTAACTGCCGTACTATCTCTGAGCATATACAACAAATAGACCATCTTCCTTTTTTTGTTTTCTCCTATTCCTGGAATTATTTCTACTTTCTCTGTAGACTTCTTTCCTTGTTTACCTTTCTTGGCTTCTCTTTAATTTTGAAACCTTTAAAAAATGTCTGGGATTCCTTTGTTATTTGTTATTTGTTAAAAATAAGGCAATGAAAAGCTGACTGGTTATGGGTTAGACTTGTCTGTCTGCTGATCAACTTTACTTCACTGTACTATGGAGTGTTTAGATGGCAAACATCCATGTTGGCTGCCTTACTCCTCCCCAGGTAATACAGTTTCTTTAGAGAAGAATCTCCAATTTTTTTTTTTTTCTAGAATGGTAAATATTTGGCTACCTCACTTGTTGGGAAAAGGGAGTGGGGCACATTATCACTTACACTAATTTTTAATTAATTCCCCCATATTCAACTCCACATTCCACCACTTGCTTCCAATTGGTGTTTTCTGAACTTTTCTCTATTTCTGTAAGGTCATTTTTCCTTAGCATCTTATAAACCATTTGCATGAATATCTTGTGGCCACCTCTAGCAAATTACCACAAACTTGGTAGCTTAAAAAAATAGAAATGTATTCTTTCCTAGGTCTGGAGGCTAGAAGTAAAAAATCAAGGTCTTAGCAGAACTACACGCTTTAGAGGCTCTAGATGAGTATATGATCTTTGCCTTGTCCTATTTCTGGTGACTATTGACATTTCTTGGCCTGTAGTCATATCACTCCAATCTCTGCCTTTGTCTTCACAGGGCCTACTCTTTTATGTAATCTCACCCTCCTGCATTACTTTTATAAGGATGGTTGTTGTTGGACTTAGGATCCACCCAGAAAATCCAAGGTGATTTCCTCATTTCAAGACTCTTTTGTGAGAAACCACAGCGATTCTCTTAAGCTCAGCCTAGTTGCCAAGGTCCTACATTTAAGGACACACTATATGAAAAAGGGACTTCAAATTTCATGCATTGATAATATTTTAGCAAATTGGACATTTGTGTGTTTGTGTTTCCTGGTCGGCATCTCTCTGTCTCTTTTGCTTTTATAAAAGTACACTGATTTTCATACAGAAAATAATCCCTCCCCCGTTGCATTGGGTCTTACAGGGAATGTCAGTGAAAGAGTCCTGCCCCTTCAAGGCAAAGGCATGGATAGTTGGTCTAAGCAAGGACAATCATTTATCTTTCTGGATATTAAATCTTTTTTTTTTTTTTTGAGACAATCTTAATCTTACTGTGTTGCCCTTGGAAGACTGCTGTGGCGTTACAGCTCACAGCAACCTCGAACTCTTGAGTTTAAGCAATTCTCTTGCCTCAGCCTCTCAAGTAGCTGGGACTACAGGCACCCACCACAATGCCTGTCTGTTTTTTTGTTGCAGTTGTCATTGTTGTTTAGCTGGCCCGGGCCAGGTTCAAACCCGCCACCCTTGGTGTATGTGGCTGGCGCCATAACCACTGTGCTACGGGTGCTGAGCCTGGATATTAAATATTGAATGGAGTTAGTTGCCGATGATTAGTCTGATGGCATCTATTCAATGATATTATTTATTAGTCCTGATTACTGGATTATTAGAATCATCCTGGATCCTGTGGTGTTCTACCCAGTGCTTGATTGTTTAGCTTTTTATTTGATTCTGTGAATGACCCCACACTTTTCCAATAAAAATCATTTTTATGTACACTCAAATTACACTCAAATTAGGTTTTGTTTATATCCTAAAGCCCAAATTAACAAACGCAAATATCTTATTTCAGTGTTCTTCCCAACAATTGGGATCTGGTCAACTATGCAAAATCAACACTACTAACAACAATGCTACCTTTTACTGGGTTTTTAATAATTTTCCACTCTTTCCATAAGTGGGAACTAATGTAACTAAAAGAGATCATGCCTTGCCCCAACCAGCTCAATTTCTGTGTGCTCAGCCCCTGTCATGATGTCAGAACCTTTTCTATTAGGTTCAATGTCAGTCCAAATTTGTCCTATCTAATTCCATAGCCTAACCAATCTTTCTCTTCTAAGCTTGACTGAGGTAAAATTTACATGTGATATCATTCACCCATTCTAACCATATAGTTCAATGCTATTTAGTAAATTTATACATTGCATTATGCTCACCCCAATCCAGTTTGAGGTTTTATGCCCAATCTTGGTGAGAATAATGTCCACAGCTACTAACAGATCTTGATATCATGTACTGATAGGCTATACCCATGTCAGCCGCTAGTAGCAGTTAATACTAGGGATCTGCTGGCGCTTTCAAATTTAACGTAAGAGTGAATGGCAGTCTGGTAGATTCACAAGCAATTTCTGTACTATTCAAGAAGCACTGCCTAGAGTCAAACAGAAAAGACATTAGAAACACCAAGTGAGATCCAAATAATAGGAATTAGCAAGGCAGACAAGGCAGCAGGAAACAGGGCACTTAGAAGAAATGCCATAGAGTACAGCCTATGTGGCTGGATAGATCCGACGGCTATGAATGAATGTGGCACATGGCTGCCTGATGATGTCAACTGATGTCTGATGTACCAGATGTTTCAACTTCACTTACTTTAAATGTTTAATAAGCGGGGATGAAAATATTAACAGATAATAAGATTAGTCTTGAGACTAAGATTGAAATGCTTTTACTTTTCCTCTTTTATCATCTATTTTAATGTGACTCCATTTATGAAAAAAGTGGGTAATTTATGTGAATAATATAATGATGATAGATTCTTCTAGATCATATTAAACTGTTTTTGAGATCATTATCGCTTCTCCCATCTCAAACTTACTGATGAATGGCACTGTATAGGAGTGTCATGAAATTAAGACATGAGGATTGCTGAGACTCACTGGAGAGGGCTGATGTCAATTGTGAGAAGATCTAATATTGAAACACGACAACTGGAGTGAATGTGGAAGAGAACAAAACTTTTTTTTTTGAGATAAGAGTTTCACTCTGTTGCCTAGGCTAGAGTGCCATGGTGTCATCATAGCTCACAACAACCTCAGTCTCTTGGGCTCAAGCAATCAATCTTCTTGCCTCAGCCTCCTGGGTAGCTGGGACTACAAGCACCAGCCATGTCACCTGGCTAGTGTTTCTATTTTTAGAATCATGAGTTAGAAACCAGCTCTTGCTCAGGCTGGTTTCTAACTCATGAACTCAAGCAATACAATGGCCTCAGCCTCCAAGAGTGCTAGGATTACAGGTGTGAGCTATTGTGCCTGGCCAATAACAAAGCTTTTTATCTTTACCTTCCCAACTCTCTTTGCTTTCTGAAATCATCTCCTTAAGGTGGCAAAAGAGTGGTCAACCTAACCTTCCTATTGCTTTCATACATCCTAGCGTTATTGCTCTTAGAGACATCACTAAGGTCTAGAAGTATCTTTGCTTGGGTTCAGCTACAGTTTCCCTAAGGAAGACTATGGATTGGGGAATGTACAGAATGTATGTTTCCTCATTGGTAATGTTAACTTTTAATATCTTCAAATAATTTAAATTAGATGCCAAGAACTGCCTTTTGAAATATAAAAAATGAAACAAGAATTCTGAAAAAAATGTATATCTCACCTTTCTTTTACCTTTATTATATGGATTATCATGGAAATGGAAGAAATTAGAACCAAGAGAAAACAGAGAAGATATGGTATTGATAATATTGGGGGTTAGTAACTTTGTAAAATGTTTTTTTTCAAAGATAGATTCCACTAGGATAACTAGTGTTGTCCTGATAACCACAACTCACATTGCATGGTGGACACAAAATGGCCAAAAAACTTCTTAATGTTTCTTCAAATCCAGTGATATGTTTCTCACCAAGGGCCTATATTCAAACTGTTACCCAAATCTTGTTCATAGTGCTTATTAAATATTTCTAGAATTTATTGATCTTTTTTAACTTTTTCATTTCTGCTGCTCTCTCTTAAGTCCCCAATACAGTTCTCCTTACTAACTCCCTGTCCCTGATCATGTGTCTATAATCTATTCTGTGCATGCCTGTCATATAATAATGGCCACCATGGTTAAATTTTTTAATTTCTCATATTTTCAGAATAAAGTTCAAAGTCTTTACATTGACAAGTAAGGAAGACTCTTCATGGTCTGATTCCCATGTGCCTTTCCAATATCATCTTTTATAACTTTCCTTTCTTGTACTCTATGTGTCAACTGATTGCAACCACTTCATTTGTTCATTCACCACCTGTATATGTTTGTATTGAGTACCCAGTATTTGTGAGGCACTATTTTAGAATCTGGAAATAGTGGTAGCACTTTAACTTTCTGGAAAAAGTCCTATTCTTTCTTATCTATGGGCCTATGCATATGTTCCTGCCTCTCCCAGGAACTCACTTTCTCCTTGAAAGTATACTTTCCTCTAAGCACCATTGAGTTACTTCCGGTAAGCCTCCCCTATTCCCTAGGCTAAATTAGGTGACATGCTGGGTCCTCTCAGTTCCCTTCCACCCATGTATTAATCATTACATCTTTCCAGTTCTCTGCTCTACTAAGGTGTAAATGCATGAAGGCATTATGTCTTTTTCATTTTTGTATTCCTATGATAGTGCCTTACATATTATAGGTGTTATTTATGTGATATCTTTTGAGATTCTAAGCATTTCCTAATGATCATTTTTCCTTCCTGTGGAACAGATTAAATTCATCTGTTCCATTTACTGTTTTTGAAGCAAGTTATACAAAGGTAGTTATGTTGTTTTATGAATGATATTAGCACAAAGGGAGAATAGTAACATTTGCAAATCCTTTGCTTAAAGAATTTCTTCAGAATTTTGTTTGTGACTTTTAAAAAATAATATATCTAATTTCATAGTTACATTTTTTAAAAAATGAACCTAAATTTGAACTTTTATACACAAATGAAAGAAATAAAAATTGTAATATATTTCATGACAGGCCACAATTCCTGCCCTGGGGTTGGGGTCACATCATGGCCTCCATCTGGTTAAGCAGTTACCTGATAGTACTGAACAGGTTGGATTTCCCAGAAAATAGGCTCTGAGAAGGTTTGAATATGGAGGTTTATTTAGAAAGGCTCTTGGGAGCTATACCTGGGGTGGGAGTGAGGGATTAGGGCTGGGAATAGAGAGGAATAAACAGCAGAATTGGTACAGGGAGAAAGTGAATGACAGTGCAGCCATGATAAAGACCTCACCTAATGCTACAGGAAGGTTTGGAGCTGGGGTGACCCCAGCACTGAGGCAAAGGGGACTATGCCTTTATGTTCCTGCATAGACCCAACCTCCTGTCCCCATCCTACTGCAATCTGATGAATAAGGGCTGTTCAGCTGAGGTCAGTTTCCAAGAAGGGAATTAAATGAGTGCTCAGGGAGTGCTATGGCTTGAATGAATATGTACCTCCAAATTCCATATGTTGAAACCTAATCATATGTTTCCATATGTTGAGGTGGTGGTGTTAGGAGGTGGGGCCTCTGGGAGGTAATTAGGTCATGAAGGCTCCACTTTCCTGAAAGGAATTAATACACTTACATAAAGACTTCAGAGATCAGCCTCTCCCTTCCATCCCTTCCACCATGTGGGTACAGAGAATTTATTCCTTCCTCTGTGAGGATGCAGCAACAAGGTGCCATCTATGAAGCAGAGAAGCCTCACCAGACACAGAATCTGCTGGCACCTTGATCTTGGACCTTCCAGGCTCCAGAACTGTAAGCATTAAATTTCTGTTATTTATAAATTACCCAGTCTACAGTATTTTGTTATAGCAAGAGGAATAGACTTAGGGAGTTAAGTGGTTCAGTTCTGAAGCGTCAGGTGGAGATTTTCTTGCCAGTAGAATCTAAGATCCTACAGTTCCTAATTGCTTAGTGAGAAAAGTCAGTTTTAAGTTTCAGGATGATAAGGAAAATTCAAAGATTCCCACGTGCATAGAAATGAAGGTCTAAAAACAGCATAGGTATAGGAAGAAGGTGTTTGCTTGCAAGTCCATTTCTTCCTTCTTTCCTGCTGTTAAAACTTATTCAGTTCACCATTTCTGTAGCTATTGGTTTGGGGAAAATGACTCAGATCCTCTGTCACAATGGGATAAATCTGATCACTCTTAGTCAATCATGGTAATTCAATTCTGCTTTTCAGAGACTTGTTTAAGAAGAGTGTTGTGATCCTTCTGGCCAATGACAGATAAGGGGAAGTTGGCTGAGGTTGCTTCTCAAAAAGGCTAACTCTTAAAAAGAAATGTGGTTGATGAAACAGTAACTTTATTCTGACTCTGGATGTGGCTAGGTGAGGAAATGATGTCTAGAGCTGCTGCAACCACTTGGGCGGCCATGAAAATAAACAGCATAAATTAGCAAGCTGAGGTGCTAAAGGTGGCAGAAAAAGAAAGTGACAAAAATCTGTTCCTTGATGCTGCTGAGTTTCTAAATTAACCAACTTTGCAACTCCCTGTTAGTAAAGGTTCTCCAGAGAAACAGAACGAATAGAATGTATGTGTGTGTGTGTGTATGTATACATGTATATAAAATGAGGAATTAGCCCATGCAATTATGGAGGCCAACAGTTCCCAAGATCTGCAGATGGCAAGGCAGCTACCCAAGAGAGCCCATGGTGTAATTCCTGTCCTTCCCAGGCCTTCTTGGCAGGCCCGGGAAGAGTTGATGCTTCAATTAGAGTTCAAAGGCAGGGAAAAAACAAAAACCCTGTCCCAGATTAAAGGCAGTCATCCAGGAGAAATTCTTTCTTATTGGTGAGAAAGTGAGCCTTTTTTTTTCTATTCAGATGTTCAATTGATTGGGTGAGGCCCACCCACATGCAGGAGGACAATTTGCTTCACTCAGTCTACTAATTTCATTGTTAAATGCATCCAAAGATACTCTCATGGAAACACCCAGTATAATGTTTGAGCAAATATCTAGGCATGCTGTGGCCCAATTTTAAGTTGATACATAAAATTAACCATCATAATCCCCTACTTTCATACTTCTTATTAAGCAAAATAATATTGTCTTGTTAGTTCATAGAATGAAGGCACGAAAAACCCTTCGATATGTCTCTTACTTTTATTGATCTGAAATTTCAGTATCATTATAATCATTTTTAACAAATTGAAATACAGTGTAACTGGAAAGGAAAGTTGCCTCCAAATTTTGAAGCCCCCATGGCAATGGGTAGAAAATATTTGATTAATTCATTCTTTAATTCAACAAATACCTGTTAAATGCTAACTAAGTACTGTGCCAGCTAGACACATGACATACTTCAGTGGACAAAAATACAAAGTTTCCTATTGTAGAGCTGACATTCTAGTATGTGAGTGATCAATTTTAATATACTTTTGGGTTTAAGGTTATTCCAAAGTAAAAAAAAAAAAAAAAAAAAAAAAAAAATTAATGCCCCAAACTGACTGGTCTTGCACAGCCATGCCCAGCAGGAGATACTACATGATATCAACATATAGACAGACATAGCACAATCAAGTTGCTATTCAAATGAGACTGCAGTTTGGCAGGATGTTAGGAGTTCCATTCTTATCCACAGAATCTGGAAGTCATCTATTGCCCTAATCCCACTATTGAATGAGCCCTGTGTAAACATTTACATGGCTACCAATCTTTAGCCCCTCAATCCTTACCCTAACCCCACTGTTTCTAGACTCTTGCCTCTGTTCTTCGTTTGCAGTTCATTCTTTGCTGGTAATGGATTCCAGCCCTGAACTACAGCCAAATTGTCTGGGCCTGAGAAGCTGACTGTTCTTGCCAACCTCTTCTCTCTGGGGGATCTGGATCTTATCCCAATGTTCTCCCCTCTGTAGCTCACTGGCTCAGGCCCTATTACCACCCAGACAACTCCTCCCATTCCAAACATAAAACTATCATCCATCGGATAATAACATTTCCCAAATAACCAATTCCTGGTACCATGTTCCTGGCTGGCTTGGGATGATGACCATCAACATTCACCTGGTTCAGATTCAGGTTTGGTGCCCCCACTTAGATGCTGAAATTGAAGGGACCCCTATAGTCCTATCCATTGGGCTAGCCCTGCCATGCCAATCTTGGCTTACTTCTGTCTCTCCTACAGGGATCTACAGCTGGGGTTCTCTTTTGACTTGTCTGCCAAGGTCAATCAGATCACAATACAAGAATAAGAATTTCCAGCATTCTGTAGAGGCTGCTTTTCTAAACAGTTCTTTAGATTTCAATACCTCATAATCATAGTTATAAGTAACATCTTATCCTTTCTGTAGCAAATTAGGCCTCCTACATGATAGTCATTTTCAAAAATTGTCTAAGATTCATTTGCTGCACCCAGTGTTTATGCTTTTTGCAAGCAATATGGTCTTAATCCAACATATCATGCAGAGCGCAAACCAGGGTTTCTTCTAACTTCAACAGTGATAAATATTTATTAAGCCTCCACTATGTTCATGGCAGTATACCAGGTGCTGCTATAATTATTTTTCCTTTCCAGGAAAAATAAATTCAAATATGGAATAAAAAGCTCAAACTCATGAAACTGGACTGACTTTGCTTCTTAAAAATTCAACATGCTGCAGCTGTGTGTTTAAACCTGATTCAAATAGGATGATGAAATAAAACATTGTTATTGTTAGGAATATAATACTGTCTGAATAAATAGCCAAAGTAAAATCTGTCTCTAAAAACCATAGCATATGTATATGTTCAGACTATAATTAAGTTATACAATTCCTCTGTTATTCTGTGTCATGGCCAATTCCGACTCTCTTACAATTAATCTTGAAGACATTTAAAGATGTTCACTTTTCCAACTCTTCCCTTTGAAAATATATGTGAACCTTATTTGCAATAAAAATCTCATAATATTTTACTACTTTTTGATGTGCCATTTCTGTTGAATAATGTCTGAAATAAATTATCTGTGACTTTTCAGATTGCACGTTGTTCCAGAGTTTTAGCAGTTGTAGCACACATTTACATTGTCTAATATCCTTACTATAATGAAGATAAATAGACAAAGTTTTTTCATGGGTGTATATAAGATAAGAACCAGGCCAACTGTGTCCCTATCAAACTTCCTTCAGAAGTCTTCTAATGTTGAATTTTAATTACATACTTGAACAATTAGAACTTTTTGATTTTTATTTTTCAGATATGTGTTAGTAGAAAACAGATTGAAATGTGGGATATACTAGATAAATGTCTTTAGCAATTTTACGTATCAGTACAAGGAACTAGAAATATCAAATCTTTTGATCTTATACTTCAAATACTAAATTGGTGAACATAAAAATCTACATGGCTATAAATGTCCAAGAAGAAATGTTGCTCAAGTTCACTAATAATGATCCAAGTTTCAGGATATTCTGACACGATTCCAGCATATTTTGTAGAGTATTTTGCCCTATAAGACTTTCTGACCTAAACATTTATGACTAAGGATCATATTTTATAGATAAAAGGATAGTTACCTTGTGGAAGAATAGTGCCAGTGTTTTTGAATAGTGCCAGAAGCAAGTAAATGGTAAATAGCATTACACGTAGGCATTCTGCAGATCAGTGAGTTTAATTCTCATGGTCAAAACTCATGGTTAAATTTCCACAGATTAGTAAATGTTCCCAGTTTCATTAACAATTCTATTTTCTTTTTTTCCAGAGAGGGTCTGGCTCTGTTGTCTGGGCTAGAGTACAGTGAGATCATCATACTCGCTGCAACTTTAAATTTTATGAAAAAAAATTTTTTTGAGACAGAGTCTCACTATGTCACCCTTGGTAGACCAGGGTGGGGGGGGGGTGAGAGGGGAAAGGGTCAAGGGATCCTCCTGCCTCATTCTCCAAAGTAGCTAGGACCATAGGTATGAGCTACTGTGCTTGACCTCCTTCTCCATTTTTAATAAAAGCCCAGCTTTCCCTATAATTAGGTTGATGAGAAGTTAGCTAAGGCTCGGCACCTATGGCTCAAGTGGCTAAGGCACCAGCCACATACACCTGAACTGGCAGGTTCAAATCCAGCCTAGGCCCACCAAACAACAATGACGGCTGCAGCCAAAAAATAGCTGGGCACTATGGCGGGCGCCTGTAGTCCCAGCTACTTGGGAGGCGGAGGCAGGAGAATAGCTTGAGCCCAGGAGTTGGAGGTTGCTGTGAGCTGTGATGTCACAGCACTCTACCCAGGGCAATAGCCTGAGGCTCTGTCTCAAAAAAAAAAAAAAAGAAGTTAGTTGAGAAAGCTGCTCATTCTCGTATAATCATCTTTTATTCAATGCTATTAATTTATGAATAATTTTCTTATTTGTTGAGGCGCATATCATGAAGTTCAAATGAAGGTTACTCTTCTTCCAATAAACTAGTTAAATAGGAATAGGTTGTAATTTTCAGAAGTAATACCAGAAAATACTTTTTTCAACTTCATGAGAGAACATAATAGCAATTAATGAAATCAAGGAATCCTTAAGTAGAAACTGTCAGAACTAGCAATTGGCATTTTGTGGATCTTTGAGATAGATTTGGTATTTTGCTAAGCACTTTATATTCTTTATCTCATTTAATTTTTATAAGAGCCCTGAATCATTACTAGCCTTATTTTAATGTTGCAGAAGCTGGTGCTTCAAGGAAAAGTGGTGCGCCTAAGGACAGACAGCTACCAGCTGGGGAACCAGGGATCCTGAGGTGGGTAATGCACTTCACTTCTGCTTCAGTGGCATTTTGGTTATATTTTTCTCATATAAGTGTGTTTAATCTTCCCTGTTAACATGTAAACTCATGGAAGGGAAAGATTATCTTCTTTTCATCTTTATTCATTACTTGTCTGGAGCAGAAGGGATCTATAAATAATATTAACATTTCATAAAAATCAGTTTGGCACCTATAGCTCAGCATCTAGGGCGCCAGCCACATACACTGGAGCTAGCAGGTTCGAACCTAGCCTGTGCCTGCCAAACAACAATGACAACTACAACAAACAATAGCCTGGTGGTGGGCACCTGTAGTCCCAGCTACTTGGGGGGCTGAGGCAAGAGCATCACTTAAGCCCAAGAGTTTGAGGTTGCTGTGAGCTGTGATGCCATAGCACTCTTCCAAGGGTGACATAGTGAGACTCTATCTCAAAAAATTTTTTTTCATAAAAATGTAATATTTATACTACTGTGATATATAGTAATATATACATATTTATTTACTTTTTTTTTGTAAGACAAGATCTTACCCTGGCTCAAGTTTGGTGTCATCATAGTTCACTGCAACTTTAAACTCCTGGTCTCAAGTTATCCTCCTGCCTCAGCCTCCTGAGTAGCTGAGATTATAGGCGCATACCCCCATGCCCAACTAATCTTTTAATTTTATTGTAGAGACAAGGTCTCTTGCTCAGGCTGGTCTTGAACTCCTGAGCTCATAGGATCCTCCCACTGGGTCCCCCCAGAATGCTAAGATTA
Source organism: Loris lydekkerianus (assembly GCA_963574355.1). NCBI lineage: Eukaryota > Metazoa > Chordata > Mammalia > Primates > Lorisidae > Loris > Loris lydekkerianus. The sequence goes on from CAUYPK010002499.1 coordinate 20,009, forward strand.
CAGGCTTAAACCACTGCACCAGGCCTACTTATGCATTTTTTAATGGTTAAATAGGACCACCATGTGATCAATTAATTTGATTATTACTTAATGTACTTAAAAGTCTAATATATCAGATCAACTCTTCTATTACTGATTTGGTCACATAAAGTCATGTTATTCTGATATAAACAAAATGATCCATAAATCCCTTGGTATGGTCTTGTGGCCAGGGACTAGAAACATTCATTCAACAAATATTTATTGAACAGAATGAAGCTAAATTCTCATGAAAGTAAACAGATAACAAAGAAGCAATAGAGGTGATTAGGAAAATAAAACACAGTAGTGGGATTCAGATGAGGAAAGAGGTTTCCATTTAGTCTGGGTAGTTGGGAAAGGCCCTATCATGACTCAAATTAACTGTGACTTGAAGGGTGAGAGGGACATGAACGTGGCCAGGGTGAAGGGAAAGGATGTGGCTGAAGTACAGTGAAACAGCATAATTTCTACCTATCTGAAAACCAAGGTAGGCTTTGCCTGAGGCTTGCCCTTACAGGCTTCCCTGATGGGGCTGGAATAATTCCAACTCCAATGAACGTTTTATTCTCTAAGACTGACCCATTTTTTTTTATTTCCAGGGCTCTCTCTCCTTACACCTTACTCTCCACAGACTTCTATGTCCCCCCGCTTCAAGTGACGGCTAAAATCAATCTTTTACACCAATACTGCCAAATCTCTTAAATCCTGGACTTTCCTATCCATGTATCTGGGCTGCTGAGTAGTCTCCGAAAAAAAAGTCATATGGTATTTGCCGAGAGCCAATATCACATTCAGCTTATCTGGTGTCTTGTCAGTCCTGTTCTGTGTACTTGGTTAGTAACTCTTGCCATTCTTTTCAACAACTTCTCCAAATCCCTGTCACTGCCCCTTAAGATGTTAGAGGCACTAAGTGATTCTATATTATAAGCAGCTGAGAGACGAGGAGGCTGAATTTGGGACAACTGGGAACTCAGACTGGGAGAAATGAATCAGGAACAGCTCCTATGATAACACACTGTTGACTGGCAATTTTACACAGAAGCTGTTACTGGATAACTCATGACTGGTCAGCAACGTGTTAAGACCTTTCCTAACTTTCTGTCAATACCTAGACCTTTTATTGACAATATTGAGGTGTTTAAGAATGAAAATATTCTAACTCCCATAACTTCCCTCAAATTTTGAACCAGACTCATCCTTGACTCTCTCCCTCCAACCCCCGTGAAATGGGGTCTTTTGCCTTCTTCTTGAGGCCAGGCCTCCCACTTAGGATCTTGATTAGGGTACACTTCCATCTGCTTCCCAATTTTCTCAACATGCCTTCAACTTTTTCTGCTTCTCCCTATCTATCTTCTCCTCAGGCTTATGGCTCTCCCATTTAAAAATTCTTGAATTTGTGTGCACCTTTAATGTCAGCCATCCCTCCATTTCCTTCTCAGCTGTGTTTTCTGAAAGAAGAGTCTCTCTCTACCTGACCACGCCACTTCTTCACTTTCCCTACTTATTCACCTGTTAAAATCTGGCTTCTTCTTCTATCCTCTGCCCTGATGCTGTTTCCAAATCCAGTTAATCCTTAAGTACACTTCTCTTCTCCTTTACAATATACTTCACCCTTTTTGAAACCCCCCCTTAATTTCCATGACACTCCCCCTTTTCTTGTCATCAAAATTTCCTGCTTATTGCTTCCTTGCTTTTTTCTCCTTTTCTTTTGCTTCTTTTTTTTTGAAGAAAGAGTCTCATTGCCTGGCTCTGTCACCCAGGCTAGAGTGCAGTAAGGTCATCATAGCTCACTATAATCTCAAAGTCCTGGGCTCAAGTGATCCTCATGCCTCAGCCTCCCAAGTAGGTGGAACTGCAGGCATGTGCTACCATACCCAGCTATTTTTTTGTAGAGACAGGGTCTTGCTTTTGCTCAAGCTTGTCTTGAATTTCTGGCCTGAAGAAATCCTCCCGCCTCAGTCTCCCAGAGTATTAGCATTGCAGCCACGAGTCCTTGGCCATCTTTGTCTCTTTCTTTGTACAATTCAAAGTGTGGGTACTCTTAAGGTTCTGGTTTCAGCCCATCACTCTTCTCATTCTGCATACACTGCTTCAGGTGTGGGCAGACAGGGCATGATTCTCATTTAATTTCACAGTATTTACCATCACCTTTAAGAAGATTCCTCCTCAAATCTGTTTAGCAACTTAAACTTTCACTTGGCAGGACCATACTAGGGGAAATAAATATACCCCAAATAACTACCCATCCTCTATACCGGGTCTCCCTGCCACATACACACGCACCTTAAAATTTTTAAAAATTATATAAAATATTTTACTTATATAAAGCAAGGTAAATTCTTCAAGCAAAAGAAAAGCAATTACTACCTTCCCAAATTATTCTTCTTACATCTTAACTGTAAAACCTAACCATAAATTATTAACCAACACTTGCCTCCAAAGTTGAGCTACATGTCTTATAAAATAGAGAATATTATTTTGTGAACAGTTTCTAATGTCTTATAATCAAGGTACAATCTCTTAAACAATCATCTTTAGAATAAAATATAAGCAAAAGAAAACTTACCATCTAGACAGCTATATTAGATAACATGGTTCTTATCCTGCAATGTGTATTCAATAGCCTTTGTTTTTCTTTGGCTATCTTTTACAATACTCAAACTTTAGATTTCAGCTTAAAACACTCAAGAGTCATGAGACTGATGATATGACTGGATTTAAAGGAGAAAAAATTGGCTGGGCGCCGTGGCTCACACCTGTAATCCTAGCACTCTAGGAGGCTGAGGCAGATGCATTGCCTGAGCTCAGGAGTTTGAGACCAGTATGAGCAAAAGCAAGACCCCCGTCTCTACTAAAAATAGAAAAACTGAGGCAAGAGGATCGCTTGCGCCCAAGAGCTGGAGGTTGCTGTGAGCTATGATGCCATGGCACTCTACCCAGGGTGACGGCTTGAGACTCTGTCTCACAAAAAAAGGAAAACAACAAAAGAGGAATAAATTAATTACCAGAATTTTAGTTAATCTTAGATCTCTTACTCAAGAACTTACAGGAAAATTTGACTATTAAGGAAACATTCTTGAGAGGGACAAGTCTTTCATTATCAATTCTGAAAATGATGTTCTGGAGCATATGGAAAATAGAGATGTTCTGATAAAGTGCCCATGATGAAAATGCAAATGAGTAGGCTTAAACAACTACAAACTTAGAGTTGTTTGCTTAATATTTCATTCAATTTATTTTTGATTATTTTACTTCTGATAGTGAGGTGCAGCACTATAGTTTTTCTTCTGGTATGTATTCTATTATTTTTCCAAGTATGAGACAATGACTTTATCTCCTTCATCACTTGTTACTCTTAAGATATCCAGAATCATTAAAAGCCAAATTTTCATAGTTAGAAAACTGGTCCATTTGGTCAAAAGTTCTGCCTTGTGTGTGATGCCAATAAACACTTTGTTAATGAGCATTTTTTTTCTTCCAAAAAAAAAAAAATCTTAATAAGATGTATTAGTTGGCCTAATGCATTTATTAATATTTTATTGATAACTTTATATTGCATAGTCATTTCCAGGTTGTGATAGGCCCATTGGCTATTAGCAGGCACATCAGTGTACTCCTGGACCAACCAGAAAACCTGTCTCAGATTCTGGTCTGGAAGTGTTTTATTGTGGGCTACTAGTAAATCTCCCACAAGAGGTCACCAAAGCTCTAATTTTTGGGTGTATGATTTTCTGAGTTTTTGTCCTTTTTACAAAGGAATTGAAAAAGATTTTCTGTCTCCAGATTTTTGACCTGCCAGTAGTCTCTAGGTAGATGTGAAGGTAAGTAACAGAATTGGGGCTTAGTTAGGGCCAAGGCGGCTATGGAAGCTTGTAGCCATCTAGAGGACATGCTCAAATCCATTACATGCACTTTAGAACCTTCCTTACCACAATTTACACAAGAAAAGAAAGGGAAATACTGACAGGCACTTTCTGACCTTGATAACTAAACTCTTCGGACAAAAATTAGACCCTTTTAAAATCACAACACTTTTCAGGCCCTGGGTTGATGTTCCAGTCTCTTGCACATACTGGATTGATAAAATGAACATCTAAAAGAGAAAAACTTCTCTTTAGGAAAGATCAAATAGAGAAATACTAAAAGTACATTCAGTGATGGAAAACTGCTGCAGCATCTAACTTTTCAGAGGATTTTTAGATGGCAGCAGTCATATTCCTATACAAATTAGTTGATTTTTTAAAAACAACCTCAATATTCTTTATTAGAAACATAAACATTTTCAAAAAGACACTTAACATTATGTTTTAGAGCAGTGGTTTTCAAGCTTCTTTTTTTTTTTTTTTAGTTTAATTTTATTTTTTTTATTATAGATAAAAATATGCACCGTAGATGTGGCCCAACCCATTACCCTCCCTCCACCCAAACCACCCCCCTCCCTTTCCCTTCCTTGCTCCTTTCCCCATAGTCTTGTGGTATAGTTGGGTTATAGCCTTCATGTGAAAGCTATAGTTTAGCTTCATAGTAGGGCTGAGTACATTGGATACTTTTCCTCCCATTCCTGGGATACTTTGCTAAGAAGAATATGTTCCAGCTCCATCCATGTAAACATGAAAGAGGCAAAGTCTCCATCTTTCTTTAAGGCTGCATAGTATTCCATGGTATACATGTACCACAATTTGCTAGTCCATTCATGGGTCGATGGGCACTTGGGCTTCTTTCATGACTTAGCAATTATGAATTGGGCTACAATAAACATTCTGGTACAGATGTCTTTGTTATATTGTGACTTTTGGTTTACTGGGTATAAACCTAGTAAAGGAATTATAGGATCGAATGGCAGGTCTATTTTTAGGTCTCTAAGTATTCTCCAAACATCCTTCCAGAAGGAACATATTAGTGGGCATTCCCACCAGCAGTGTAGAAGTGTGCCCTTTCCTCCACATCCA
>CAUYPK010002500.1:0-21811 GCA_963574355.1 Loris lydekkerianus
ATATGTGAAACTTAGTAAATGTAGAATGTAAATGTCTCAACACAATAACTGTGAAATTGCCAGGAAGGCTATGTTAACCAGTGTGATATAAATGTGTCAACCGGTCTGTGAAACTAGTGTATGATGCCCCATGATCATACTAATGTACATAGCTATGATTTAATTAAAAAAAAAAAAGTAATATCTAAATATTCCAAGTTAAATGTAAATATCTAACTATCCAGCTGCACCCACAGCTTTAGGACTTTGTGATATGGACTATTTTCACAGGGATCAGGTGGTATCTCAGGGCAGTTTTGATTTGCATTCCTCTAAGAGACAATGAGCACTTTTTTATGAGTCTGAGGGCCATCCATGTGTCCTCATGAGAAAAGATTCTGTTCATGTCTCTTGCCCAGATTTAGATATTTACATGTAAATATTTAAATGTAAATATGTAAATATTCCAATTTCCAAAACTGAAAGAAAAAATCCCCAAACCCCCAAATTTAGAAATGTTCATATTAGATGAACAATCAAGACCAAACTATATGTTGTCTTCAAGAAATCACTTTAAATATATACAGACACATTAAAACTAAAAAGGATTGGAAACTCTGTAGTAACACTTCCTAAAAGATAGAATTGCTACATTAATATCAAAGCAGAGCATATTTATTAGCTTTAGTATACTGTGCATATGTGTGTGTGTTTGCCTTTAGGAATTTAATATCCGTGAAAAATATTTATTGTATTTTCTCCAAATTGTTTCACGATTTGTTGTGGAATTTTTTTTTTACATTTTAAAAATAATTTATCTGTCATACATTGCAAGCAGAAATCTCTTTTTCTCCAAAAATTCCTGCCTTTTAGTACCTGGATACTTTTTAAAGAAAACTTTAAAAAATATAGCACTTCATAAAATCTCTTCACATTTTCTTATGGGAAAAACTAATATTTAGGCTCAAAATATAGCAATCTGTAAACTATGGAGAAACTATTTTTAAAGTAATCGACTTGGGAATTAATGCTACGTACTATATTCCCCATTTAAATTTTACCAAATACAGAAATGTAGTATGACAGCATAGTTTATATTAAACTAAAGTGAAATTTAAGATTTAAATGTAGAAATTAGTTAACAGCTACCTACAACATTTGAATTATATAATAGTATGGGGGGGTAGGAAGAGGTCTAAAATGTTTGATTATTAAACCATAAAATGAAATGAAAATGAAATGAGAATGTCCTATTTACCAGGCATTGTGCTAGGCGTGCAGAATACATCAGTAAACAAAACCCAGGATCCTGTGAGAGGACAGACTTTAAGCAATAACTGGAAATTATTGCAGTTTATACATTATTAAAATGTATGATGCATACATACATTAGGGTTATTATTAAAATGCATAAACTGAAAGAAAAAAACCCAAATTACAGGGTGCTTTAATAGCATGTACGGGGTGTCTAATGCATTCTAAGCAATTAGTGGACATTACTTGGGGAAAGTTTCATTTGAAACCTTATCAGGCAACATGGTACAGAGGACAGGAAAAGAAGAGGGCAACAAGGAACACTTCTGGTAGACAGAGCAGCACACATAAGGCCATGGAAAGTCATGAGCATTTGAAAACTGAAAAATACGATATACGAATAAGAAAGGTGGAAGAGTGATTCAGAAAACAGTGCAAAACATGCACATGGGGACCTTCATGGAAAGATGAAGACTGAAAGAAGGGGCAAAACCTCAATGTTTACATAGTAGGTTGAACAAAGGAGAGCAATTATGGAGAGTAACTAAAACACACAGGAAGGCTAAAAGGAGGTAAGCAGTAAGGACTTTTCATACAGCTTTTCTCCACTTCGCCTCATCTCTGGTGAGAATGCTTCTGCTCTCCATGTGCGTGCATAGCCTTTTTCACACAGGAGTTTCCGCTCTTCTCTGGTGATAAAGATGTTTCTTTTCCTCTTGGTATAGGAATGGCAGGGTGTCTCCTTTGCATGTGTTTTTCAAGTGCCATTAACTCAAAATAGATTTTATACCAAAGTGATGTGTTTTGTGATAATATATTCTCCCAACATTCACTAACCAAGACACTATACAGAATCTCACTCAACCAAAGATTACTATCATTAATTCTTCCCAAGGCAAATCTGTCATGATTAATATGAGGGTACAGTTAAGTTACATTGTTTGCATTTGTAAGTCAAGTTTAGGTTGTAGCTCTGTCCTTCATACAAGAAGCGTGCCATACACTTGCACTTTGTTCCTGCTGGGAAGAAACCTACTGACATCCTGCTCTCTTAGAGTTAATTGAGTTTTTTCTCTCATATGAGCACATTGTTAATCTACAAGTTTCAACATATAGAGTACATAGGATTCTTGTTTTTCAACTCCTGTCATGCTTTACTTAGGAGTGTTCTCCAAATTCATCCCAGCAACAACACAGGATACAAAAACCTCTTATCTTCTTTATGGCTGAATAGTATTCCACGGTACACATATACCAGTTTATTAATCCATTCATGTGTTGCATGGCACTTGGGTTGTTTCCACATATTTGCAATTGTATACTAGGCTGCTATAAACATTTGACAGCAAATGTTTTTATGGTTAAAAGATTTTTTCTTTTGGGAGATACATAATTATAGGATCGCAGGATCAAATGGTAGGTCTACTTTTTCTTTGAGGATACTCTACACTTCTTTCCATAAAGGCTATACTAGTGCACAGTCCCAACAGCAGAGCAGAAGTGCTCCCTCTTTCTACACCCATGCCAGCACCTGCAGCTTTGCAACCTTGTCAGGGGTCAGGTGGTATCTCAGTGCAGTTTAGATTTGCATTTCTCTAATAGAGACAATGAGCACTTTTTTATGAGTCTGAGGGCCATCCATCTGTCCTCATGAGAAAAGATTCTATTCATGTCTCTTGGCCAGATGTTAATGCAGTTATTTGCTCTTTATTTTTGTTGATGTGCTTTGAGTTCTTTGTGGATTCTGGTTATTGTTGGATTTGAAGCATGAAAACATATGCATGCAGACACGCATGTACATACACACACACACACCCCTCCCTACCTCCCTGAGCCAAGACTCTGTCTCAAAATAAAGAAATAAACAAATGAAATAAAGAATAAATACAAGAATGGGAGGGGGGGAAATAATGTGTGTGGGGGGAACCCGAAGCTGAGGTATATGGTTCTCTTCATGGTGCAGAAACTTTTAAACTTAACCAGGTCTCATTATTTTTATTTTTGCTGTTGCCAATTGCCTTTGGGGGTCTTCTTCATAAATTCTTTCCCAAAACCAATGTTGTGAGTTTTCCCTACACTTTCTTCTAGATATTTTATAGCTTCGTGTCTTAGGTTTGTATCTTTTATCCATCATGAGTTAATTTTTTTTAAGTGGCAAGAGGTGCAGGCCTAGTTTTAACCTTTTACATGTAGCTAACCAGTTCACCCAGCACCATTCATTAAATAGGGATTCTCTTGCCTGGTGTATGCTTTGGTTTATTGAAATCAGCTCGTGCTAAGAAGCTGGTTTCATCTGTAGGTTCTCTGTTCTGTCCCATAGATCTATGTGTTTCTTTTTATGTCAGTCCCACGTTCTTTTGATCACTATAGACTTGTAGTATGACTGGAAGACTGGTAACGTTATGCATCCAGATCGGTTATTTTATAGAATTCTGTTGGCTATACAGGTCTTCAAGATTTTTTAACAACTCCCTCAAAACAAATTTGTACAATCTTAGCCTTGTTACTGCTGTCACTACTGTATTGATTTTCCAGGTTTCTTCTCTCTTTGAGCAGCATAAGAAACAGGGCATTTTCACTCACAACACTCAACAATTTTGCATTTTAAAGTTTCACTGCCTCCACCACTTCACCCTTACTACATCCTTCAAAGAAAGGAGACAGGCAGAACTGGGGTTGTCAAACAGGAAAAATTAAAACTATGATGTTATATGAACTCAAAAAGTATTGTAGTTTATTAAAATGACAAGATTTTTTTTTTTACTGTTTAATGCTTCCCTAAGTGTGTATAAATTATATAAAGCTGTGAGTAATGAACAGCATAAGACACAGTTCCAAAGTTTGTAAGTTTTATTTTTTAAGAAATGTTACATGAAACATCACACTAAAAAAATGGTAGAAAACAAAACAAAAACAAGACAGAACTACTTCATCCAACTTAAAAGTACTTAGCTTTGCCTAGAATTGTCATGGAGTTAATGTTACTTCTTTTCAACTTCTTCTGAATAGCACTTTACCTGCATGCATCCTCACAGGATTCCTACATAACCTCTCCTAGCCCTAGACATCCAGCACAGCAGAGACAGGGCAGCACAAACCCCTGATGCCTTTGTTGCTAGTATAATTCTTTTTCATCCAGCACACAAAAGAATGAAGATGGAGCTAGTTAACTAAGAGTTAATTATGTAGCCTCAGATAATCTCTCTAGAACACCCCTATTTCTCAAGTTAATCAAAAGGGGCTGGCTTATAGTTACAAACCACTTATCAAATTGCCTAGAAAAGTTTTTTAAAATAATAATTTGGTTATCCCTTAAATAACTTAAACAAAGTCAAATTTATTTTTCCAAAGATTGTGTTGTCAAAACAGTATATTCTTTGTACATGTCTGGTGTTATCAGATAATTTTACTAGTTCCTGTTACATAGTTGTTAGAGTATGAGAATTTGTATTAAAAATTTCTACATGATAATATATATGAAATAATTGTATTTTCAATATACATTTATGTGGTACATACTATAGGTACACTAGGCAACTAGAAATGTTTTAAACCACCCAATTGTGTGTATATCTACATTATGTAAGAAAAAAAGACGGGGAGGGGAGAAACATTAAAGAGAAAGAGGTTTACCTTTTTTGTCTTCTACAAGACAACTTAAAAAATGTTTCTTTTTAAAACTGAAATTGAGTTTTTCAAACAGGGAAATATGATCTTACATTTTATGGGAAATCACTTATTTTATGAACCACAAGGTGGTGCTATAATTCCATGCTGGTACTGATATGTAACTTAATTGATAGTTTATTCTCTTATAACTGTAATCTCTTGATTTTTATAAATATATCTGTATCGCAATTGAAAAAGCAAAGATAAAAGGCTTCATTAATTCTAGAAATATTTACTGCACCTCTACTAAATTCAGGGTTGTATGATTCTATATGCTAACATAAAATTTCAGATTTTTAAAGTCTAATAACTAAGCATTTGTTAGGATACTAAAAAGGATATTTTTACTTATAATTTAATAAGTATTTATTGTGTTATATTTGACAGTGAAATACTGAATTATATAATATAAACAACTGAATAAATAAAATATAATCAGATGATCTATATAATAAAAATGAAAAATACACTCCTGTTTTCATTTGAAATAATGGGGGCAGCGCCTGTGGCTCACTGGATAGGGCACTGACACCCATATACCGAGGGTGGTGGGTTCCAACCTGGCCCCGGCCAAACTGCAACAAAAAACGGCCGGGCATTGTGGAGGGTGCCTGTAGTTCCAACTATTTGGGAGGCTGAAGCAAGAGAATCGCCTAAGCCCAAGAACTGGAGGTTGCTGTGAGCTGTGACACCTTGGCACTCTACCAAGGATGACAAAGTAAGACTGTCTCAAAAAAAAAAAAAAAAAAATGGAATCCATTTTCTTGAGGATTATCCAGTTTTGAAAAGATAATTCACTAGCAGTTTTGTTTTTTTTTTAAGAGACAGAGTCTCACTTTGTCACCCTCAATAGAGTGCTGTACTGTCACAGCTCACAGCAACCTCCAGCTCCTGGGCTTAGGCGATTCTTTTGCCTCAGCCTCCTGAGTAGCTGGGACTACAGGCACCCGCCACAACACCTGGCTATTTTTTGTTGCAGTTTCGCTGGGTTTGAACCCGCTACCCTTGGTATATGGGGACAGTGCCCTACTCACTGAGCCACAGGCACCACCCAACATAGCAGTTTTTAAACGAATTTCAGTTACCCCTTGATTTAGCTTCATCTAAGGCTTTTTTCTCTAAGAAAAAAAAAGAAAGAAAGAAAAAGAAAAAAGCTCCGCCAACTTCTCACCATTAAAAAGCAAAACATCTCCCTGTGCACCTGTAACACTGTGCAGCCACAGTGTCAGTCTGCCCTGTGGGCATGAATGTGCTACAGGGCTGAGCACTAAATACTCGCTGTGCTCCCCATTTGAGCCTTCAGACCCACTTCCACATAGCAAAAGGGAATCTTATTCCTCAATTCTCAGTGTTAATTAAAAAGATGTTGCTTTTTTATTTAAGCACAAAATAGCTGTATTTTGCATTATTTAATTTTTGATGGCACTTTTAACTTCGTGGTACAATGTATTCATCAGTACAGACAGCAAGATGGTATTCGAGAGCCTCCTGGGTACAATACCGAGTCCCAGTTGCAATATTTCCAACAACATGTAAACCTCCAGCCTGTACTTTAAAAAACATATTACATAGCACACTGCCAACAAATGTCAACACAGACATAAAGCAATGTGATGACGTCACTCTGCAGGAGAAATGCACTGGAACACAAGGTTTCCCTAAGAAAAGTGAAACAGAGTAAAACAGTATAATCGTAGCTCAAAAGTGTTCAAGTATTTATTCAATAATGAAAAAATTCATATACCAAATGGAATTTATATTAACAAAAAAAGTATAGTATATTAAAATTGTATTAAGAATTCTTAACATATACAACACGTACAATAGCCTAAGTCCTAGAGAAGTTCATGTAGAAAATTCTACAATTAATGATTTGGGCATTTCAATAACTCTGCAGTTTCTTCAAACCTGAAATATAATAAAGAAGATAACGTATTAAGTAAACAAATAACTTATAATGAAGCACAGGATTTAAGTTGTTGAAATTATGTTTTTTAGCCTAAAATAATTTGAATGTTGTTCTTATTTATAAGTATAGTTATTATGAGTAAACTTAAGTATATTACAGCCAGAGGGGAAGAAAAACAACTAGAGTTAATTTGGAGGCTTATATTCTTGGAGTGTAAGTTACTTTAAAATTTCAAAAGAAAATTAGTGTTTTAAAGTAGCAGGCTATATAATAATCTAATATATAGTTTCATATTTCCTTTGAACTTCCCTTTACAAAATCATACATAATTTCATTCATACTGGATAAAAATATCATTTTTAGTATTATCAATAACCTGAAACAAAGGACCAGTGATACTTTAACAGTAACTGAAAATATCTCTAAACCATCCATCAATATGTTAATATTCTGAATCAAAAACAAATAATACTGATAAACTACCAAACAAAATATCTCTAAAGTCTTTAATCTGCAGTTAATTCCATCAACAATGTTTTACATTACTTGTTGGAAACCACAACAGTGACTCATCTCACAAACACATAACTGTAGGTGGATTTATTATCCACTGGAGTCCTGAATTCCATAACTGACTGAGAGACCCCTTTGAGGTTGGAAACACATATGCACATTCTATATCTACTTGCAATCCAATACAGTTCCTTACAGAGAAATGAATTCCCAATGCTCCTTTCTATTACTTACATTTTTTTCATCCTCTCCATTTTCTGGATTGTTGTTTCCTTTAATTTAAAAAGCAACAAATTTAGGCAATTTCTCAAAGAAAACCATCATCAAAGATGGACCATGAACACAGTCTGAAACACTGCATTAAGTACTATTTACTTGTCAGAAAGAATTTTTGAAAGATTAAGATTTATATAGTATTGCTATTTTCTTGCTAACAGTATATACAACTAAAACTAAGGCTAGTTCTCCTGACCTTAGAAAGGAAATTGTTTAAGCAGCTGCCAGTGTTTCTTACCTGAGAAATCTCATTCAAACAGTAATGAATGGTCGAGGCTCTGGGAGTGGAATCTGTTGATACTGAACTGTAACCAGAGGACAGAGGAATACTCACTGGTCTCTCTCCTTTGATTTTTCTATCTGTGAACAAATTAAGTTTTACATTACATTTTTCTCTCACAATAGAGCAAAATGTCTAAAAGTGTTATTGATTGGTAGAAGAATAGCATTATTTTTATAGAAATAGGCTATTTGTATATACAGATCAAAGAAGAGTTTTCAGTACTCTTTAAGGTAACAGCTTAGATCTAGATGTCATTGTCATGATAACAGTTTGAATAAACAGGTAAGTTAGTAATTTATTTTTTTTTACTTTTTGAGACAGTTTTACTTTGTCACCCTTGGTAGAGTGCCATGATGTCATAGCTCACAGCAACCTCAAACTCTTGGGTTCAAGAGATCTTCTTGCCTCAGCCTCTCAAGTAGCTGGAACTACAGGCACCTGCCACAACACCTGGCCATTTTTAGAGATGGGGTCTTGCTCTTGCTCAGGCTGGTCTTGAACTCATGAGCTAAAGTGATCCATCCACTTTGGCCTCCCAGAGGGATTACAGGCATGATGAGTTACGGTGCCCGGTCTAATAATTTATTTTTAAATAAAACCTACTGAATCATGTATATTCTTTTCTTAAAATGATGACATTTTTGATAGCCTTGTATAGGACTTATAAGAAAAAAAGTGGTATCTACAGATATTAAGTGATGAATAGCAATCAATCAGAATGCTTTCATTCTGCAATGTCTAAGAATTTCACAAAAGTTTTACTATTGCTGATGGCAAGTAGCAACTATTACTAAAACTGATTACCTATACCTTTTAAAAATCAAGAAACATTCTACCCTAAGTTGATACTTATGGAAAGAAATAATAATTAAAATTTAAGATCACATAGTTTTCTAAAAAGCTAAAATACCGAACATTTCAGATATTCATTTGACAAAGTGAGAGTAAGTCTTTCCTACAAAGGAATGAGAGTAAGGACCACAACTAGTAGAGGACCAGCCCTTATTTCTCAGGGAGCCACAGTCTCTTCTGCCCATCTTTGTGGCCATTTGTCCCATTCTTCTATGTTTTTCTGTATAATGGCTTTCTCAGCTCACTCACCAGCATTAACTTGGACCACATGGCTAGTCCAGTCCCGGGCTGACATCATTTGAGTGACTTACTCTTGTCCTAATTCCAGATCCTAAGAGAGAGAATGTAATTTGGCTCTACACACTTTAGGGCTGGTATCCCCTAGACTGGGTGTCTATTCTTGGTCCACTTGGTTGAGGCAAGAGAGTAAGATCACATGATACAACCCTGAAGACTACCTAGACCCAGATCTCCTAGAAGGAACTGTGGACAACAGGTGGTTTTAAGAAATAATGTGAAACTAGGCAGGCAGTGTATCTACCTCATATACCATAGATCTTGTAATATTTTCTATGGGTAGAAATAGGTACTCTCTGAAGGTAATGAACATTTCCTATGTCATTCCAAAAAGATAGGACCCAGAACAGAGAACAGGACTGGGGAGACATCAATAAATAAGAGGGTGAAGGAATGGCCTCTTAGCCTTGCTTTTTGGGTCCAGAGTTTGTGGCTGTTAGCCTTATTCAAGTGTATGCCTCATTGTGGGGAAAAGCTGGAATAAGGGAGATAGCACACTATTCAGAGATATCCCTATAAGGATTCCAGAGTTATGGAGTGAGGCATGTAGGGAGAACACCAGCTATACTTAATAGCCAGATCACTTAAGTGCATGTTACATTTTTCATATGACTTTCCCAAGCCTTTATCAAAGTCTTATTTGTTTAAACATCAATAGTTTCTTAGCTTCGCTATAGGGGATTGAGAAAAGAATCAGTACCTAAGTTCAGATTAAAAATGAAAGGGAAAGCAGTGGCCAGCTGTTCAGAGCATCAATCAGTAGTGACCACTAAGAGAGCTCTGTGAAAAAAGGAAATCTTCCAACACTAGATCTTCCAGGCAACTCTCCCCACATGACCTTTCACTGTCATCTTTGGAGGACTATCATTTTATTCCATGAAGAGAACCAGTTGGGTCCTTTCCTATTTAATGATCTGTAAGCCAGTACTTCCAAATCAAGGACCAATGTGTATAGCCAACTGATTTCTGGATATTTTGTCCTAAGTGTTTCATATATAATTTAATATGTTCAAAAATGAACTTATTTTCCTCAAATCTTCTCCTCCTCCTGAATTCTCTATTAAAGAGTAACGACCATTTACTCAAGCATATGGGCCAAATGCTAGTCAGTCCAAACTCTCCCCCCAACTTCTATCTGTAACCACTGCTTATCTCCCAAATAAGTCACCTGCTCTTTATCCTATCACTGTCTTAGCAGAGTGATACTGTCCTTGCCTATCTTTCCTTTAATAAATCACCTTCCTGCTATCTTGATGACCTTTCTGAAACACAAATCTGAGTACGCTAGCTTAAAAAGCAACCTTTCTAGGGCTCTGGGATAAACTCCATGGTTTGATCTTTTCACTCTTTTGCTTCAACTTCCTTCGCATGTCCACAGCACCCTTCCTCCTAATCATACTGGAACACACCACACTGGTGCCTTGAGTAGTCTGTTGGTTCATTACTGTCTTTGTCTTAAGAGCTTTGCAATCTTTAAACAATAAAGCTCAAGAAAATTAAAATGACCAAGTACCCATAAAAGCACTTTTCTGAAAACTCCTTATCATACTACCAGTCTAATACCCTTTAGGGACTTACCAGGATTCAGAAGATCCATGTCACTACAAGAAGTATAGTCTTCACTCATTTCATTAAACTCTATACATCCATCAGTCTGGAACAACACAGTGAGATATTCAGAAGAAAATAAAAATGTTCTCATTTTATATTCTTACTGTCAAACATAAAATAAAAAGATGAAAAGATAAACATTTAAATTTTTAAAATTATTTTAATTTTTAATTTATAAATAAATATATATTTATATAACTATATATACCTATGAATAAAAAATAATCTTTTAATATGAATAATCTTTTAAATATGAAAGCAGATAGCAAACTTCTCAAATCTACCAACTTCTTCTAGGAAAAAAAGACCAAAAATTGAAATCCTGAGGTGGGGGGAAATTTCTTAGATTTGATAAGGCAATGGCTAATTTGGTAAATATTTCTGTGAGATCCACAATATGACTGTAGTAAATGAATCTGAAAAAGGAAAGGAACAGTTAATAATTTTAATTTTTTCTCTACTAAGGTTTTTCAACACTGTGAAAATAAGACATTTGTACTATTAAAAGATATAAAATAATTTCAAGCTTTTCATAAACAAAGTCAATCATGTTCTCACCTCATTACAGGTTTTTCAGATTATCTCATTTGATGAAGAGAAAAACAATGGCTAGAGCAACAACAAAATCTTTATCTTTAAATAAGACTTCATTCTAATTAGCCTTCCCATTACCTAAATACTCTTGAATTTAACATTTTCAAAACAGGACACATATAAAATACTTTATTGTACCTGATATATTCTATAAATGTAAAGAAAAGTAAATACCTTTTTAGACAACAGCATTTCTGTTTCAAGAAGAGTGATCCGACTCAGAAGATGAGTCCAGGTCTTCTCATTCACCATAACTTTCCCTTTCATGTTTTCTTCCAGGTATTCTAACCTTTTCTCTATCCAAGTCAGTTTTTTAAGCTTTTCTTGGCATTCAGCGAGCATAGTCTGTAGTATAATAATCTCAGGACTAACTTTTATATCCTATAATGATAAGAAAGTTTAAAAATAATATTACACGAATTACAGTTCCTTTAAAACAAATGTAGTCTCACTGCCACTGTCACTTCAATAGTTAGGAGAGACAGGGCAATATGAGAGCTGAGAAGGCTGTCTCTGAAGGCAGACTATTTGGACACCTAGACAAACTCATCCGGGATTTATGACCATCTAAAAACATATGCATAAGATTACCTACTTCATATGGTTCTTGTGATGAGCAAATGAGTTATTTTGCATAATACTCTTAAACCAGACCAAGTAGTAAAATAAAACCGTCATTAACTAGCTTCTTGGAAAACCATATAGCACAAAGCTAAGAGGAAGGGACAAAACAACAGGGCCCTGAGATTGCTTGGTTTGCCATATAATAGAAAATAAGTTGAATGGCCATCTGGTAGTTTTTGTCAGTGACAAATATATATTGACACACCGAGATGTACAGAAGTCACAAGACATGGAAGGATTAAAGAAAAAGTTTTAGCAGAAACCATAAAGCAGGGGTCCTCAAACTGCGGCCCACAGGCCACATGAGGCGGTGTGACTGTATTTGTTCCTGTCTTGCTTTTTTACTTCAAAATAAGATATGTGCAGTGTGCATAGGAATTTGTTCATAGTTTTTTTTTTTTTTTAAACTATAGTCTGGCCCTCCAACAGTCTGAGGACAGTGAACTGGCCCCCTGTTTAAACAGTTTGAGGATGCCTGCCATAGAGCATTTGTGGCTACTAAGAACTTAAGAACAATATAAAGGGTATTTCAAGAGGGACAGAAAAGAACAACAAGGACCCAGAAAAGAAAATTAAAAGGGAATGAAGCATCCATCTTTTTCATTCACCAGTATAGGAAATGGGCAATAGAGAATCTCCACTGTGCACAGTGTCTCTCTTGAAGCTGAGTGCCATGTCTTACTCTTCTTTACATTATTTGTAACATTCAGCCCAGCATCCTAAACATAAGCAGCAAATAATACCTGCTGAATTACATACAGTAAGACATGCTGATTCTTACATGGTGATAACATAGGTAATGTGTCATGATTAATAGGCCAGAAGTACCCCAAAGTTAGATGCTAAAATAATCACATACATCAAAACAAGAAATACTGGCATCTGTTAAAAGAGGTCTAAGACTCTTACTTGCTGCTCAGCCTTGATTTCAGGGCCCTTTACTTGGGGTATCTTTATTTCAGCAGGCTTTAAGTCAGACACAGCCACTGCTTCACTCACACCTGTTACTGTGCTTATCCCTATGTCTTCAGGCCTGTCCACACTGTCTTCATTATACAAGTGACGGATCACCACTGCTTTCTTCTGCATAAAAAAAAATGTGTAAGAAATGCTTTAATGTTTTCCTCCCAAAATTACTTTCAAATATACAGTATTTGTGCAAAAGAACAGCAATCTTCATTTAAAGATTTTAAAAAGTTTAAATTACCACACACAAGGTATACTAAAACACTACAATTATAAACATTCGTAATGATTTATGTGTGATGATGAAATTGTGGTTATAATTTTCAAAGCACTCTTATATTTTAGGAAATACACTAAAATATTTATTAAATGATGTCTAGTACTTGCTGCAAAATATTCCAGTTTGGGGAGGGAAGATGTTGGGGAATAAAGATTAGCAAAAGAATTAACAAATTGTTGAAACTGGATGATGAATACTTTTATAAATGTATGCAATGTTCCAGAGCCAAAAGTTATTTTTAAAAAAGGCTGTCACAAAATTCACATATAAATAATCAAAAACTGCCTCTGTGAGTAGACTCATTAACTTTTTTTTTCTATTAAACAAACCACAACATAATAGATCTTCAGTTAATGATTCAAACTTCATAACAACAAAAAGAAGTCCTGACAAAAACCGCACTAGATCAAACTATGCATTTACACAGGAATCTTCCACCTACTTTGTTTTCCGAAGTCTGTATTTGCACCATAAAAACTGAGAGGAAAGGGGGAGGAGCAAGACGGCTGCTGAGTAACAGCTTCCCTGCACTGGGCACGGTGAGACTGGGAGAGAAGACTCCAGGCATCTCTGGCTGCTGGGATCTGCCCAGAAACACCCCTTTGGGGACATAGGGAGTCAGCGAGAGACTTATGGACCCCAGGAGGAGGACAAAAGCAGTGGAGAAATGGCAAGTGGGAGCGTGTGTTCATTTGGTCTAATCCCACCAGCAGCTATAAGTACAGCAGCAGTGAGATTGCAAACTGGAAAGGCCTTCCCTGGGAGCTGTTTTGGGTTTTTTTTTTTTTTTGGACTTCGCACTCAGTTGAACTACCTTGGGAGAACTTGGGCAAGAGTGCAGAGGACTTTAAGTGTTGTCTAGGGCCCCAGACTGAGCCACTGAGTCAGATGGACCTAATAGTGTTCGGATGTGGGCTGTGGGGAGCCATTGTGGGAGAACTGCCCCAGCAAGCTCCACCCTCAGGGTAGCAGAGCAAGGAGCAGGTGGGTGACCTTGGGCAAGTAATCTAGTGATTGAGCAGCCTAAAGGCGGGGACTGAGACGCCTTACAGCCTTGGCCCTCAGGGGCATAGTGAGACCAGTTTTGGCACACTGGGTAAGTGGACAGCCACCTCAGCAGTGATCCCAGCAACAAGTGCTTTCCTGGGAAAACTTCTGCTTAGCCAAGGTTAGCAGTTTAAAGCGCCTTTTAAACAGGCTGAGGAGAGAGAGATTTATGCTCTCCACCCTGGAGGGTTTGAGAAATGAGCAGAGGCCTCCAGTCTCCATCTCGTATAGCCGTGTCAGCATTGTGATTAACATCTCATACGCCAGAAGATCACCTGTTGCACAGACAATATTCAGCAAGATATATACTGCTTTCTTTTTCTTTTTAATTTCCACATTTTCCCTCTATATTTTTCCCATTTTTTTCCCTTTCTTTACTTTCCTCAGTTTTCTAGTTCAAATATAATTGTCCATTGTGGCCTTCTTTCACAATTAGAACTTCATTTTTGTTAGTGTTTCTACCTGTATTATTTGGGTTTTCCCCTAATTTTGTCCCATAAAGTTTTCTGTTTGCTTGTATTAGTTTGATTTATTGCATTTTTGTCTTCCTCTCTACCTGGTGGAGGTGGGGTGCTGTGTCTGAACAAACTATTAAAGAGCTGCTGACTTCAAGGGAACCACCTAACTCGGCACCCCCAGAGATTGGGCGTATTTAAGACTGGGTCAAAGAACCCTACTGTATACCTATTCTGCTCCTGCCTCCCTCTTTCTGTGCCTCTCTTCTTTTTGTCAATATCCCCTTTTACTCACCCCCTCTCCTTTCTCTTTTTACTTTCTTTTTCCTTCTTGCTCTTCAGTCTTCTCATCCTTCTGATCCTATACCAAAAAGACTCATTGAAACCCTAGTCCAGAAGCATGGCAACTTACAGAGCAAGACGAAATGAAAGGAAAATTAGGGCAAGGAAACAGATAAAACACTCATGAGGAAGACTCAGCAGAAAAATATTGGCAACATGAAAAAACCAGTTCAGAACACCCCCCCAAAGAGACTGTGAGGAAGCTACTGCAGAGGATTCTACCTATAAAGAATTGTTAGGAATGACAGGAAGGGAATATAGAATACATATGATGAAAACAATGAAGGAAAGGATGGAAACACTGAAGGGAACTGCTGAAAAAGTGGAAAATCACCAAAAGGAAATCCAAAAACAGAATTAAATAAGAGATGAACAATATGAAGAATATAGAAAGGATATAGCAGAGCTGAAAGAATTGAAGCAGTCAATTAGGGAACTTAAAGATGCAATAGAAAGTATCAACAACAGATTAGACCATGCAGAAGAAACAATCTCAGATGTAGAGGATAAAGCTCTTGAGATAACTCAGATTAAAGAGGCAGAAAAGAAGAGAAAGCAGAATGTTCACTCTCAGAATTATGGGACTTTATGAAGCGTTCAAACATACGAGTTATAGGTATCCCAGAAGGGGAAGAAGAATGCCCCAGGGGAATGGAAGCCATACTAGAGAATATTATCAATGAAAATTTCCCAAATATCACCAAAGATTCTGACACACTCCTTACAGAAATATATCAGACCCCAGGTCGCCTCAACTCTAACCAAGCTTCTCCAAGACACATTGTGATGAATCTGTCCAAAGTCAAGACAAAACAAAAGATTCTTCAAGCTGTCAGTAGTTAAGCACCAGTTGACCTACAGGGGCAAATACATCAGGGTAACTGCAGACTTCTCTAATGAAACTTTTCAAGCAAGAAGACAATGGTCATCTACATTTAATATACTTAAATAGAACAATTTCCAGCCCAGAATTCTATATCCTGCAAAGCTAAGCTTTAAAATTGACGGAGAAATCAAATCATTTACGGGTATACAAACACTGAGGAAATTCGCCACAACAAGACCAGCTCTACAGGAAATACTTCAACCTGTTTTATACATTGACCATCACAATGGATCAACAGCAAAGTAAGAAGTCAGCAATTAAAGCACAGAACCTAACTTCCACGCTGACGCAAAAGATAAAAGCATGGATTCTCACAAACTAAGATGAATAGAACACTACCACAATTATCAATTATCTCAATAAATGTTAATGGGTTGAATTCCCCACTAAAGAGGCACAGATTGACTGGATTAAAAAACACAAGCCATATGTTTGCTGTCTGCAGGAAACACACCTACCTTCAAAAGAGAAATTAAAACTCTGAGTTAAGGGTTGGAAAACAATTTTTCAGGTAAACAGGATTCAGAAAAAAAGAGGAGTTGCAATCATATTTTCCAATACATATGGATTTAAAGCAACTAAAGTCAAAAAAGACAAAGATGGTCACTTTATATTGGTCAAGGGAAAAATAAAACAAGAAGACGTTTCAATTCTAAATATTTATGCACCCAATTAAAATGCTCCCAAACTCTTGAAACAGACCTTACTCGGTCTGAGCAATATGATATGCTATAACACCAGAATAGCAGGGGACTTTAACACTCCTCTTACAGAGCTGGACAGATGCTCTAAACAGATATTAAACTAAGATATAAGGGACTTAAATAAGACGCTAGAACAACTATGCTTGATAGACATATATAGAACATTCCATCTCAAAGATAAAGAATATACACTCTTCCCATTGCCCCATGCAACATCCTCCAAAATTGATCATATTCTTGGACACAAAACAAACCTCACCAATCCAAAAGAATTGAAATTTTGCCTTGTATTTTCTCAGACCACAAGGCACTAAAGGTGGAACTTAACTCTAACAAAAATGTTCAACCCCACACAAAGGCATGGAAATTAAACAACCTTCTGTTGAATGACAGTTGGGTGTAGGAATAAATAAAAGAGTAACGCATTAACTTCCTTGAGCACAACAACAATGAAGACACAAGCTACCAAAACCTGTGGGATACTGCAAAAGAAGTTTTGAGAGGAAAATTTATTGCTTTACATGCCTACATTCGAAAAACAGAAAGAGTGCATCAACAAACTCACAAGCCACCTTATGGAATTGGAAAAAGAAGAACAATCTAAGCCTAAACCCAGCAGAAGAAAAGAAATCTCCAAAATTAAATCAGAGATCAATGAAATTGAAAACAAAAGAATCATTCAGAAAATTAATGAAACAAGGAGTTGGTTTTTTGAAAAAAATAAATAAAAGAGATAAACCTTTGGCCAGACTAATGAGAAATAGAAAAGTAAAATCTCTAGTAACCTCAATCAGAAATGATAAAGGGAAAATAACTGATCCCACAGAGATACAAGAGATCAACTCTGAATACTACCAGAAACTCTATGCCCAGAAATTTGACAATGTGAAGAAAATGGATCAATATTTGGAATCATACCCTCTCCCTAGACTTAGCCAGGAAGAAATAGAACTCCTGAACAGACCAATTTCAAGCACTGAGATTAAAGAAACAATAAAAAATCTTCTAACAAAAAAAATGCCCTGGTCCAGATGGCTTCACATCAGAATTCTATCAAACCTTCAAGGAAGAACTTATTCCTGTACTACAGAAATTATTCCAAAAAATTGAGGAAGGACTCTTCCCCAACATGTTCTATGAAGCAAACATCACCCTGATAAGGAAAAGACCCAACTAAAAAGGAGAATTTCAGACCAATTTCACTAATGAATATAGATGCAAAAATTCTCAACAAAATTCTAGCCAACAGATTACACCTTATCATCAAGTCATACGTCATGATTAAGTAGGTTTCATTCCAGAGATGCAAGGCTGGTTTAACACATGCAATTCCATAAATGTTATCCACGATATTAACAGAAACCAAAACAAAGACCATATGATCCTCTCAATAGATGCAGAAAAAGCATTCGATAAAATCCAGCATCCTTTTCTAATTAGAACACTGAAGAGTATAGGTATACCTGGCACATTTCTGAAACTGATCGAAGCTATCTATGACAAACTCACAGCTAATATTTTACTGAATGGAGTAAAACTGAAAGCTTTTCCTCTTAGAACTGAAACCAGACAAGGTTGTCCTCTGTCACCTTTACTATTCAACATAGTGCAGGAAGTTCTAGAAGACAAGGAAATAAAGGGACTCCAAATGGGAGCAAAGGAGGCCAAACTCTCCCTCTTTGCTGACGATATGATCTTATACTTAGAGAACCCCAAAGACTCAAACACAAGTCATCATAAAATACATGTGAGACATTTATGACCCACCCATGGTGAGGACAGGATATAAAATCAATGTTCACAAGTCAGCAGCCTTTGTATATGGCAATAACAGTCAAAATGAGAGGCTAATTAAGGACACAACTCCCTTCACCATAGCTTCAAAGAAAATGAAATACCTAGGAATACATCTAACAAAAGAGGTGAAGGACCTCTATAAAGAAAATTATGAAACCCTAAGAAAGGACATAGCAGAGGATATTAACAAACGGAAGAGCACACCATGTTCATGGCTGGGAAGAATCAACATTGTTAAAATGTCTATACCTCCCAAAGCAATGTACCAATTGAACGCCATCCCTATTTAAATGCCAACATCGTACTTTCAAGACTTGAAAAAATGATTCCGCATTCTCTATTGAAGCAGAAAAAAACCCATATAGCTAAGGCAGTTATTAGTAATAAAAGCAAAGCCGGGGACATTAGCATACCAGATTTTAGGCTGTACTACAAAGCCATAGTAGTCAAGACAGCATGGTACTGTCTTGGTACAAAAATAGAGACATACACATTTGGAATCGAGTAGGAAACCAGGAAATGAAACTAACATCTTACAACCACCCAATATTCGATAAACCAAACAAGAACATACACTGGGCGAAAGACCTCCTATTCAATAAATGGTGCTGGGAGAACTGGATATCACATGTAAAAGACTGAAACTGGACCCACACCTTTCTCCACTCACAAAAATTGATTCAAGAAGGATAAAGGACTTAAATTTAAGGCATAAAACAACAAAAATCCTCAAAGAAAGTATAGGAAAAACACTGGAAGATATAGGCCTGGGAATGACTTCATGAAGAAGACTGTCAAGGCAAATGCAACAACAACAAAAATAAACAAATGGAACTTAATGAACCTGAAAAGCTGTACAGCTAAGCAGACTACAACCAAAGCAAATAGACAACCTACACAATAGAAAAGGATATGTGCATGTATTTTTCTGCGTGTGTAGATTTTGGCCAGGGTTGGGTTTGAACCCGCCACCTCTGGCAAATGGGACCAGCGCCCTATCCCCTTGAGCCACAGGAACTGCCCGGATATTTGTATATTTTGAATCAGACAAAAGCTTGATAACTAAGATCTATAGAGAACTCAAATTAATTCACATGAAAAAAAGCCAACAATCCCATATATCAATGGGCAAGAGACATGAATAGAACCTTCTCTAAAGAAGACAGATAAATGACTAACAAACATATGAAAAAATGTTCATCATCCATAATTATTAGAGAAATACAAATCAAAATCACCCTGAGGTATCATCTAACCCAGCAAGAATGGCCCACATCACAAAATCTCAAAACTGCAGATGCTGGCGTGGATGTAGAGAGAAGGGAAGTCTTTTACACTGCTGGTGGGATTACAAACTAATACAACCTTTTTGGAAGAAAGTATGGAGAAACTATAAAGAACTCAACCTAGACCTCCTGTTTGATCCTGCAATCCCATTACTGGGGATCTACCCAGAAGGGAAAAATCCTTTTATCATAAGGACATTTGCACTAGACTGTTTATTGCAGCTCAATTTACAATCGCCAAAATGTGGAAATAGCCTAAATGCCCACCAATCCAGGAGTGGATTAACAAGCTGTGATATATGTACACCATGGAATACTATTCAGCCATGAAAAAAAAAGGAGATTTTACAGCCTTTGTATTAGCCTGGATGGAAGTGGAACACATTATTCTTAGTAAAGCATCACAAGAATGGAGAAGCATGAAACTTATGTACTCAATTTTGATATGAGGACAATCAATGACAATTAATGACATGGTGGGGGAAGGGGAGAGCAGACAGAAAGGAGGAAGGAGTGGGGGAAAGGAAGAGAACAGAAAGAGGAGAGAGGGGGTGGGGTCTTGGTGTGTGCCACACATTTTGGGGGCAAGACACGATTGTATGAGGGACTGCACCTAACAAATGCAATCAGTATAACCTGGTTTCTTGTACCCTCAATGAATCCCCAGCAATAAAAATAAATAAAAACTGTGCGTTAAGGCACAAATAGCACTTTGTACAAGGCACTAAGAAAGGGAAAATTTTCCTTTAACATTGACTTAACTTTCACCTGTCAACAAAGAAATGTACTTGCAGACTCTAACTTAATAAATCTGAGAACTTTTAAAGTCTATTCTAATTTTTGATGATTAAAGGTCTAATGAAATTCACTAAATTTTGACAGATAACAAAGAAAACATTGCAGTAAGAAATTTAAAAACAAATCTAATGTTTTGAAATTGTATACTTCTCTTCATTAGGACCATTTAGATTACTCCTACATCTCATACTTAAATAGAGACTGCAAAGTACATTGAGTTGCATCAATTCATACATAATAAGTGCTTACAATGTGCCTAATTCTGCAATAAGCACAATAAAGGTGTAAAAGTATCAATCGAAAAACCCTTGATTTATAGGAAGGACACGAAATATAATTTGATTGTTCGAAAATAAAATCACATAAAACAAATGACAGATGAGCAAGGGATAGAAGTCGGCAGGAAGTATGGGCATTAATTAGGAAACGATGCCTCTTGTAATTCCTTTTATTATCCCTATTACCTAAAGCAAAAACGGAATTCGTATAATAATAAAATTTTACTTTAAAAAAAAGGTATGGTATGAATAACTCTTGTACTTTTAATTAAGGCCAAAATAAATCTGAAGATTTTACTTCAGCCAGAAGTTATTCACATCCTTTACCTAATTACACATTGATTATGTAGACAGCATTCTATCCTTAAATCTCAGAAAGAATAACCCCCCAGATAGAAGATAGCTAAAAGTATAATATATCTACTACAAAATACTATTCTGGCTTAAATCTCCCTTGAAATAGAACAACAATTTCCCACATGTGCTCTAAGTACAAGGGCAGAAAAGAAAACTACCAACAAAGGGGAGGAGCCAAGATGGCTGACTGGAGCCAGCTTTCAACAGAAGCTCCCAACCAGAGGGAGAAATAATGGCCAGAAACAACCTAATAAACCTAAAGGTTGGGAGCTGAGATGAGAGAGAAGAGTGATAAGTTCACAACATTCCTGGGGAAGAAAGCTGGGATTCCAAGGAAGCAAATATCAGGCACAAAACCCACCCCAAAGAGGATGAGAGTCCATTCCCCCCACCCCCAAGAGAGTAGCTCGCTGTGGGATCTCAACAAGCCAGTTGTGAACAGAAGACCTCTTGTTTCACTCCATGGGAAAGAATGGATGAAGGACAGGACTCCCGCTCCAGAGATCCCGCTGCAAGTCAGGCCTGTCTCTTGCCCAGAATAAAAGTTGAATAGGGGGCATAGACAAGATGGCTGACTGAAGCCAGCATTCCACAGAGGCTCCCATCCAGAAGGAGAGTTAAAGGACAGAAATTTAGCAAGCAACCTGGTGGAGCTGTGACCCCAAGGATACAAACAAAAGGTACAAAATCCATCATCAAGTGGACGGGAGTCTCCTCCCCCATGAGAACGGCTCGAAGTACCCCACAAACAAAC
>CAUYPK010002502.1:0-23353 GCA_963574355.1 Loris lydekkerianus
GACTACGCGCTCAGAGATCTCTCCTCAGAGGTCCCTCCTCAGAAGCAGCATAACAAAATCCAAACTTGGCAAAGAGCCACAGTATACAAAATAATGATAAGAGGCAAAGAGCCACATTCATTTTGGCCAGGAGCCGCATGCGGCTTGAGAGCCACGTGTTCGCCACCCCTGATTTAGAGCAATCGCTGGAGGGTGAGGGACAATCTTAGAAAGAGCAGAGTCCAATAATGAGGACTTGAATTCTGTCTCTGAAATCTTCCCAAATCTCAGTTTGGTCATGCAATGACTCATGCATGGGGCAGAACACAGATATGGCTGAAATAGCTGAACTGAAATTTCAAGAGCAGTGTTTGCATTTTTCTCCCAGCCGAGTTAACTTTTATTATTAAAACAAACAAGAATTCACACTCTTGGAAAAATACAACAGAATACTCTATCTTCGAAGCACATTTACATCATTTAGGAGACAACCACAGATTACTTGATACCTGAAAGAACAGGACTGTGAGACACATCTTTAAGAAAATAATGACTGTACCACCATTACAAGTTAACATTTAAGGCCGTGATTTTCAACTAGTGTTCCTCAGTACGCCTGTTGTACCATGAGAGGATCTTAGGTGTACTATAAAAAGTTTTAAAAGATCACTAATTAAATTATTTTCAAAAAGAGTTCAAAGCACAGTAAATTTATTTATTTATTTATTTTACTCTTTTTTTTTTTTTGGATCACCATACGTAAGTGTGCCATGGAAGTTATAGTTCAACTGCGCTATGAGCCTATAAACAAAGGTGGAAAAACTTTGATTTAAGGAATGTTGTCTGTATTCCAGGCCATTTTCTGTGTACTTTCATATGCATTAGATACATTCTATGGCAATTCTATTAAGTCAGTATGATTATGGAGTCAGGAAAGCAGAATCCAGTTTAAGTATTTCAGGCAAAGAGGGATTAAAGATACAGAATTAAGCTATTCAATAGTTAAATGGATTGACAAAACCTAAATTGTAGGGACGTCTTATTTGGAAATAAAGAAGGTGGCAAAATCACTACTTCTTTAAAATTGTATCACTAGGTTTACTGCTGTTGCTATTGCACACCTACCTACCATAGGAGTCTGTTACTGCTTTCTTCTTCATTGAGAAGAAACTTCCTTGCTTGGTGCTACCAGCATTTTTGCTACTAGAACAATGCAAGTTAGTGTGCTGCCACCATTGATGCTGAGATCAAAAAAGAATGGCTCTTCCTTTCTTCTGCCCTATAATCTTGCTGAAGTACTTCCCGTTGGTCCTAGAATGCTACTGGCAAAGGGTAGAGGAATGCAACTAGTAATCCTCTTCGTAGTCCAGGGAATACGTGAGAAAGGCACGGTGTTGTGAATTTGAACAGATGACACTCAGTACCTTTACTGTCATCCTTTTATATTTGAGGGAACAGGAACACAGACGTTTAGGGTGCTTGCCCAAAATTACACATCTTGGAGGTAGTATTAGTATTTGAACTTAGGAAGCTCGACTTCAGAGGCCATGTTTTTATTCTGCTGGACAATAACCTTCTTTTCAATTTCTCATAATTGAAAAGTTGTAAACAAAGCCACAGAAAATATATGTATTTTTGAGTCCCTATGCTAATTGTCATTTCGGGAATGAGCTAAAAATAAATGTTATCATTTCTTAAATTTCCTAAATTGCTAATTTATAACTGAGATTACCACCGAATTTCAGAGTGCATGTTGAATT
Organism: Loris lydekkerianus; assembly: GCA_963574355.1. Classification (NCBI taxonomy): domain Eukaryota; kingdom Metazoa; phylum Chordata; class Mammalia; order Primates; family Lorisidae; genus Loris; species Loris lydekkerianus. The sequence continues at coordinate 1,740 of CAUYPK010002502.1, forward strand.
TGTTTTTCATAATTACACCAATGCCATATTGCGATGACAATTGACAGAATTTAACTTTTAATGCATTGCCAAGCAAATCTGACAGCATGTAAGTAGAATGTCTAATGTCAAAATGACAATATTTATGCTTCATCTGCCATTGTATTAATCATTATTTTATAGTTTGCAATGTTAAACTATTCTTTTTCAGCACTGAGTTGTAAGCAAAGATATTTTCATGGGCTAAGAAATTAATGGATTGACTTAGTTGATAAATTAAGAATTTATTTGACATTATGAAAATGTTTCAGTGAAAAGGAAAGTCACAGCATCTTAAATGTTGCAGGCTAATGAGAATGCCATACTGCCAAAAACTTAATAATAAATGGTCCATTGGAGAGCCAAATCAAGGCCAGGTGACCTCATGACAAACTATAGGGACAAATAGTCCTTGGCAGTTTGAACAAAGAAAAGTAGTGAGAAAATTGAGTCATCAGAAGCTGTGATATTTGTAAAGTGAAGGAAAATAAACAGAACACAATTGTGCCTTTGCAGTTATTGACACATTTAATTTTTATGTAAAATCACTGCACAGATCTATTCTTCATACATATTATATGGCATAACTTCAGCAATAAATTTGTGAGTAAAAATATTATGAAGAATTTATGTACGCATAAGGAAATATATATAAAAATATACACACATTTAGTGTCTTATGGTAGAGTATTTCTAGTGAGGTTGGTTCTGCAGTAGTAACCAATAGATGCCAACATTTTATTTTTTAGTCCAATAATTATTTATTTTTTAATTAACTTTATAATCCAAGGTGAGTGTTTTGACTGATAGTTCAACTTCATGTCATAATTCAGTCTTCTGTCTTGAGATTCTATAATTCGCTGGGCCTCATTAATATTATCATTGGTGCTCAGCAAAGAAAGAAAACAAAATGTGAAAGAACCCAATGAATACCATATGAAAGTGAAATGCATCATGTTCATTCACATGTCTTGAAGATTAAGTAGAGTGTATAGTCTTGTTTGCCTAAAAAAATCAAAGAACAGAGTTTGAGTATGCCAGAGCTGCTTGAAATTAAAAAGGAAAAAAGAAAATTGCTGGAGGAGGGAGAGCCACACCAGGCTTTCACTGAAATGATGCCAAACAAATATAGGTCTCGGGAGTAGGGGAAAAAACGGGAATCAATCTTTTCACAGGGCCCAGATCTAAGCCTCCAAGATCAGGTGATCTGCCAGTAATTCAACTATCTATCGGGACAAAACTCAGTACTCTATAGATGAAGATAACAAAATCCAGAGTCTTTTTAATTTATCATCTGTGATACCTGGGTTATGATAGAATAATTGTTACACATTATACTAAACATGACAAACTGATCTGTAGTAAAAAATAGTCATTAGGAACAGATCTATTGACACTCAACATGTTGAAACCAGCAGACAAAGACTTTAAAAAATAAATATGATAAATATGTTTTAAAAAAGCCATTCATAGAACTTTCATGTAATTGGTAAAAAGCTGTGGCATTTTAGGAAAGATATTAAAACTATAACAATAAATCAAGTTAATGTCCTAGAACTGACAAATATAAATATATGTTATCTTAAATTAAATAGGAAATCATTGGATGAATTAGTAGTACATTCAGGAAGAAATGCCCCCAATAACCTGATATACAATATCAAATGACTATCATACATTAATTGGAATCTCAGAAAAGTAAAAAAAAGGATGAGTAAGGCAGAAAACTGCATAAAGAAATATGTCAAAAGCATTTCACATTTAACTAGAAATAGCAATTAATAATTCCAAATTGTTCAGCGAACTTCATTCAAAAAATATGAAAAAAACCCCACATCTATGCAGATCATAAACTGCTGAAAGCAAAAGATGAAGAAAAGCATTATAAAAGGAAGCAGAGGAAAATTTTTGTCGTATATGAGGAATTTCAGCTAAATTCTCACAAGAAAAAAATGAAAGATAGAAGTAATGTAGTGACACATTTGACATGTTGATAGAAACAATAACAAAAATAATTGTTAACTGGAATTATCTATTCAATAAAAAAAATCTTAAAATTGAAGGTGTAATAAAGACATTTCCAGACTAAGTCAAGCATTTTTTTCCACTCTAAAAAACTCTAAACAAAATTATTAAGGCAGAAGGAAAATTCTAACAGATGAAAAGTCAGATGTGCAGAGAGCAATGGAGTACACTGAAAATGGTAAATATAGGGGTAAATGATATAAAAATACATTTCTCTGCTTTAAAAATTATTTAGAAGTCAATGTGACAACTTAAAGCAAAAGTTGTAACTATGTATTTCATGTTTACATCATATGTAGAAGTAAAATATATAACACTTAGAAGAAAATGGGAGAGTATAAATAAAATTATGTTATAATGGAGTTCTTAACAATACAGATGATGTGGTGTGACATTAATTAAAAGTATATTATGAGAAATTAAGAATAGATATTTTAATCCTTGGAGTAATTAGCAAATCATAAGTAAAGCAAAGAAGCATAGATTAAAAAACATGATCAAGAATAGAATTAGATAATAATCATACTTGATTAACTCTAAAGAATAACAGAAATAAGTACCACTGAAACAAATAGCAAGATGGTAGTTTTAAACTAAATTATGTTAGTAATTATACTAAATATAAATGGAGTATAAATATTTTGATTAAAATGTGAGATTTTAATAAGTAAATGTAGAATGTAAATGTCTTAACACAATAACTAAGAAAATGCCAGGAAGGCTATGTTAACCAATGTGATGCAAATGTGTCAAACAGTCTATAAAACCAGTGTATGGTACCCCATGATTGCATTAATGTACACATCTATGATTTAATAATAAAAAAAGATAAAATGTGAGACTTTTCTGATTGAATTTAAAAATTTCTCAAGCATATGCTGTTTACAAAAGACACAATTTGTTAAGATTCAGAGAAGTCCAAAGTAAAAGGATAGAAAATATACCAGATATCCAAACTCTAAACCAAGGATAAAATTAGTATTGTTATATTAATATCAAAGAATGCATCAAGATAAGAAGTATTGGACGAGGTAAAGAGGAACATTTCAAATGATAAAAGAGTCAATTTGTAAAGAAGGCATGAATGTGTATCTGCTTCATAAAGGAGCTTTAAAAATATTGATAAATCTATAGAGGAAATAGAAAACAATTATAGCTGGAGTTTTTAACACTCTTTTCTGAGTATTTGATAGAACACTATACATAATCTGTGGAATATTTGAACGACATTGTCAACAAGTTTGATCCAATTGACACAAAAAGAAGACACATATCAAGAGCATATGATAATTTCCACCAAGATAAAGCACATACTGTACTATAAAAGTCCAATCTACAGGAGAACCTCCCACATCAAGAAATTCTCCCTATCCTGTCTACATTCTACATTCTATAGATCCAATAGGCTCATGAACCTATCTTACATCTTTTCCTAATTAGTGCCAATTACATTGTTAGATCTTGACTTTCTTTTGGTATTTTAGCAAATTCCTCCAAGAAAGAAGACTGGTTTTTCCAGCTCTGGTGATAATGAGAATCAAATTGAGTTATTTTCCCAAAGGCAATGAAGGGAGTGAGGGGAAGGATCTGAGGAAGACAAGAATAGTCTTGGAAGACACAGGTGAGGTCTTTGGATGCTTTCCAGGCAGGGGAGGCAGCTGGTCTTCCCAGGCAAGGATGAAGCTCTTTTGGCTCATCTAAAGGAAATTGGATAGTACAAGATCTTTTGGCTCAAATATCTCCAGCTACATTCTCAGGGCTTTGACTCTGGAAACTTATCAAGACTGGACTTTCAGTCTTCTTTATTATTCTCCACCTTTATTAAACTCCTATCTGATTTTCAATATTGTCTGCCCTGTGGCTAAAGGAGATGACTGTTTCTTGGGCTGCGATTCTGGAGGCATTTTGGATCCATGATATTTATTGAGTCAACAGTTGGCTGATCTTAGCCTGATGTTTTCTTTTTCCAGGTCTTCTAGAGCAGTTACTAATGGCCAGCCAAACCAAATCCTTGTAGTTCTCATCTCCCTCTATTATTCATGTGCCATAGGTTCAGCATAATTTAGTACTGGCCTACACATGTACCAGCCTCAAACACACTTCATGTGAACTTCCTGGTAATCATTATACAATTGCATGGCATACTATTCCAATAGCGACTAGCAACAGGGTTCTTATTGCCACCTGATTAGTGACTGCCTCAGCTACAAATCCTATCCTGAAAGTCTGAAATTGCTAGCACCACTTCCAGTACCAACTGTCTACTGTTTCTTCCCTAAAAGCAAAGGTAGGGACCAAGGCTTGCATATAGGATATTTATTTAGTGAGAGATCCAGGAAGTAGGAATGAGAGCCTGAGAGCCAATACAAAGATAGATTATCAACTTGACTATGTTCTATAGATAACTGGTAATTTGCCTCCCTGAGGACACCTGAGAAGCTGCACAGACTAACCCCAGAATCACCTGACTAGAGGACAAATGAGGGAACTTGGGTTCAGGGTTACAGATTATGCATGACAGTAAGAGTTCAATACAGGTACTGTATTGGGATTTGGAAGATGGGAATATTAAACTTATAAACAGCACAGAATATAAACTCTTTTTAACTCCCAGCCACACACCCAAAATAATAAGGGAACACTGAATTTATCCAGGAGAATAAATCCATGAAAACGTATTTGATTTTTATTTATAATGCCGGCAATGACATTTTTCTTTAATAAGAAATATTTTTTCAGTTCTAGAAAATATCAGCAATTCTCTTTTCAAGCATTGACTCTCCACCACCTGTTATTTCTCGCTAGAAATTATGCTCAAACTACTCAGTTCTACTCTGCTATATTCTGAACAGTATCCTTAGATCTGTCTTCAGTTCAATGATGCTGTCTTTAGCTGTATCTAATCTGTGAGTTATCCTATCTGTTACTCAAAGGGCCTGAAAAGAAAAATCCAGCATGTGGTATATTATGAATCTTAGCCTGCAGAGACTGATTATTTAGCTAGGATTCAGCCAGATGCACTATAGTGCTTTCCTTTAGGAGAAGGTTCTTTCCCTGCCCACTTTTAATATCTTAGTTTGTGATTCTTGCAGTATGAGGGTAGCATTAATTTAGACACCACTCTTGCAAATTAATGTATATAGGATAGAATTGATTCCTTCTACTTGCTCCCCATCCCTCCCCACCACTGCCTCCACTGTTGCTAGGGGACTTTTACTGTACTTTTCTTTTTGCTTTCTGAATCTCTGACTAGAGACAAGTTAGAGGAACTTTTGGGACTACTGATTAGAAATTTTCAATCTTCTTCCATGGAAGATAATGTCTTTTCAGGGTGACAGTTTCATACAAAGTTCTCAATTTCAACTCTTTTTTATTTATTTATTTTTTGTCTCATGTAAACCCAAAGCTATTTTATCAACCCTGCAAAGGTATTAAACCATATCCTTATTCCCAAAGGATAAAAGGTGAGGTAAACTATTACTATAATTCTTTTTGATATTTCCTAAAGAATTTATCATTGTTCTTAGTTTCTGGAATTTAAAGTTCTATTTTTAATTTTGGCCTTTTGTAAGGGTAGGTGTTGATTCAGACTGATAATATATGTCAGAACTGAAAAATTATAGACTGGGGCAAACCTTAAATGGTGCTCTATGGCAGATGTATAAGAGATTCTTGGTGGAGGGCAAAACTAGACACAGCAAGAAGGTGAAACAAGTGAAAAAATGGTTAGAATATCTACTTTAGGCTCTGTACTTAGTACTTTATATAATTTACATTTTTTCAATACCCTATAAGTAAGAGATGAGGAGACTGCCTAAGACCAAAAAACTGATAGGCTACAAATCCTGTTTTCCATGACTCAGAAGTCACTTTCGATGACACCAAACCACCTTCCCTCAGTAACAAGCAAAAACTGACCCATACTAAGGAAAATGAAGAAAGTGGATTAGGAAGGCATCTGTGATGTATTTTGGAGCATAAGGGATTGATGAGGCAAGAGAAAGTTTTAACTATAGTGTCCAAGGAAGGAGAGAAAAAGAAGCTAGAAAAGGCAAGAGAAAAAGAAAAGTGGGGATAAGAATCTCTACAGAATAAAACTCCATTCCTATGTTGCAGCCTTTCTCTGACACCCACTTTCTGGATTTCCTGAGATGTGACCTCCCATCCATGAATTGAGGGACAACATAGACTTTAGGTCAAAAATACCATCCTTCTTGGGTGGCGCCTGTGGCTTAGTGAGTAGGGTCCCGACCCCATATACCAAGGTTGGCGGGTTCAAACTTGTACTGCAACAACAACAACAACAAAATGGGTGGTGGGTTCAAACTTGAACTGCAACAGCGACAACAACAACAACAAAAAAATAGCTGGGCGTTGTGGCAGGCGCCTGTAGTCCCAGCTGCTCAGGAGGCTGAGGCAGGAGAATTGCAGAAGCCCAAAGAGCTGGAGGTTGCTGTGAGTCCTGTGATGTCATGGCACTCTACCAGGGGTGGTAAAGTGAGACTCTGTCTCTACAAACAAACAACAACAACAACAAAAAAAAACAACCATCCTTCTAAGACCAGGCAGGCACAATGGCCAAAAAGACCCAGCAGGACCTTGTCCCTTGATTCTGTATCAGCAGGAAGAGAAAGGTGGAGAAACCACCTCAGGCCAAACTCATTAGCAGTTGTTTCATTAATCACAGTTTGTGTTTCAAATCTAAAGACAATCTGTCCAATTAACATTAAAGCTCTGGCAGCCATGAAGAGACCTTTAGGAAAAGGCAATTTGACACAACGGCTAATCATTCTCACATTTAGAAAAATGGCTCCCAAACATAACATTCTCCTGGTGACAGATGGAGACCTGTCCAGAGGAGGAACACAGGCTTCAAGCACCTCCACAGATTGACCCCTAATCCCCCTCCAGCTTCAGCACCTTGGATGCTAGTTACATACTGGCTGTCTAGAGCATGACACTGTCACCCATACATCTGAGCCCTTGTTGACCCCATAGCTCACACACTTTCTCAGTTGTTTTGTGGCCAAGTCAAAATCCTCTGTGTTACTTTCCCAGTAATATTTATTTCAACGAATAATATTTGAGGTTGTGTCTAAACTTGGCTTTGAATTTCCCTTTAATCAATCATTAATGTAGGCATGTTTTATGCAATACATGTGTTACGTTTTAAAACAATACAAGTACACAGCCAACCACTCAAATAATACAAAGGGTGGTACAATAAGACCTAAATCTCTTCCCTTGACTAACTTTCAGGCTTCTCCTTAGATGCAATCTCAGTTACCAATGCCTTGTCTTTTCTTCCAAAGATGCGTACACAAATGCAGACAAGAATAAATAAATAAATGTTTCCTAGCTTATAAATGGTAATATATTATGCACACTGTTCTGTGTCTTGCTGAGCAATGTCTTAGAGATTGTTTCAAATAGAGTAAAGGTGAAGTTCACTGTAGGCTTTAGAACCTTAGACAAATAGACTGACCTTTTTGAACCTTAATGCCATTGCATGTGAAGTGGCACAGTAAAATAATTTGGTCCTAACTATGGAGGTCTGGGTCCATACCTGCTCCCTGGGTACATACCACTTGGTACTTTGGTCAATGTTGTCAATTAATTACTGATATTTGTGGGTAAATGACTTTGTGTATTAGGAATACCATGGTGGTAACTTGAGATCAAAGCACTGAAAATTGCCCTTGATGGGTAGGAGGTATGTAACAGGAGATCCCTCTTCCTTTTCACTGAAATTCCATTGCAGTCATAAACTAAACTGCACAAGAGAGTACAGTAGGACCTCTGTAAGTTGACCACTCCAAGGACTTTAAAAACCTGGTCAACATACAGAGGTGGTCAACAAAGGGAACTAAGCCTACTGTCCTGATACTTACATGCTGCATGTCCAGTCAATGAAAATTAGATCAACTTAAGCAGGTAGTCAATGCAGGCAGGTGGTCAACTGTGGAGGTTCTACTGTATTTAATTTTACCTTGCTCCATTCATCAATACATGTGTGTGTCTATGTGTGTCCTTTGCCAGGCCTAAAGCACTACTTAGAATGAGCCCTAGGAAAAATAATAGTCACTGAAATTGTCTTTCCCTAACCCAACAATTTAGAGAATTTGATGGGAATAGTACCAGACATAGGAGCTTTGGTTAGGGTCCCAGTTGTGCAGTTACTTTGAGTAATCTTTTGACTTCTCTTAGGTTTTTGTCACACATCAGCATAATAGGAGTAAGTGATTGTTCCTGGGTAGGATTATTGTGAAGCCTAATTGAGATAATGAATACAAAAGCCCCTTAGAGGTAGAGTGGCTTTAACAGAAGATTATTGAGGAATTCAGCATTTGATCTTGATATAATCAACCCCCTACATTGACATTCTTGCCTGGATGCTTTCCCTACTTCTAACTTATTCCAACAACAAGGACCAGGAAGCAAAAGGCAGACCATGAAAATAGAGATCCAGGCAGAACTACAAGGTGGCCTTTGTGATGCCTGTTCATAAAAATACCAATTGTGATGTTAGGGTTATGGTGAGCAAGAGAACCATGGTAGAGAAGCAAGCAAGGGTCAGACAGAGTCCCAGGACCCTGGAAAGAGTGGCTGAGGTCATGGTGCATCCTCAGTTCTGAGTCAGTACTGTCTGAAGTATTCACAAAAGAGAGAACAGAGGCCACTGTGCTAGGAACATTCTTCATTAAGAGGTAACAACAGCCTACCTTACAAATAATGTTTTGTTTGTTCAGTTTTTTTTTTTTTTTTTTTTTGGCCAGGGCCAGGTTTAAAGCTGCCACCCTCCGTATATGGGGCTGGCATCCTACTCACTGAGCCACAGGCGCTGCCCTGTTTGTTCAGTTTTTTGATGAGAAGTGGGATTTTGGGGAAAGGGGAAAATGTGCAACTTTGAGACTGCCTGGGGTATCCACGTCTTGCCCCAAACACCCTCAAACCAATGACATTTTTCTGTCCTAGATAAGAATGGCTTTGGTAGTGTATGTGTGCATGTGTGTGTGTGGTTCTTTGGGAGGATCACAGATGCACAAGTGAGAAGGGATAAATGGAGAAGCCTAAAGCATTACTGTTAGCTGGTTTTCATAGAGGGCTGAGCATTCTGTTGCTTACTAGTAATTAACAGCTGCATGCAGCCACTCACCAGGCTGAGATGGCAGGTGATGGTGCCTCCCTCGCTCCCTCCTCTCTCTCTCTGCTAGCTGACTCTCCTTGGGTGCCCTTGCCATTTTTACTGCAGATTCTTGCTGGCCCTGCTATGATGGCAGACACAACAAGGGTGTCCTGTTAATTTTTTTCTTTTTCCTGTGGAATACTGGAAAGACAAGTAGGGAAAGGGAGTGAAAAGAAATGAAGAGTTCATTAGATATCCGGGGAGGAGATAACCTTTGAAATAGTCTTTTATGGGTGACACCTGAGTAATTTAAGTCTGTAATTTCCTCCATGAATGTTCAGTCTCTTCAAATAAGTCCCTTAATGACGGTGTGGGCGATGGATAGACACAGGGCAGTTGAAGCTTAAAATATATGCTAAGGAGAAATTAAAAGCCATATAACTACCTAGAACTGAGAGAAATAGTCAGGAGAGCAGAAAAGAAGGGGTAGCAGTTCTGTCAGATGTCTGTTGAGATGCTGGAATCATCTTTTGTTCAATCTTCTATTCTGTACACTATTCTACTGATTCTTTATAAGGCCTTCAGAATATCTCTCCTCTTACTTTTGGCTCCAAAGCCACCATCCCAGCCTAGACCCTAATTACCTCGCTTCTTGAGAATTGCAGTAATAGACTCTCTGCCCCCAGTCTCTGCCCCTTCCAGTATACCCTACCGATATCACCAGATTGAACTTCCTAAAATATCACTTTGCACATGTCCTTTTCTTACTTAAAAACTTCAATGATTCCCCATTACCTATAAAGTAAAGGGTAAAAATCTTATTCTGAAAATCAGTGCTGCCAAAGCCTTAGACATTCTTTGTCTATGATGAAGGCTAGGGCTAGACCTTATTTCTTATTTCCGTCTACCAACTAATGTAGCTTTATGAAGAAAATAAAGATTTATTCTTCAGCATTGATCTATAATAAACACTCAAGCCCTATGGTCTGACACTCCCAAAAGGGGCTAATAGCAGCTCCTGCACTCTTCCTCAAGGGCCCAATGGAGACGGAGCCAATCTTGAATGTAAATCTGCAGCCCCCTTTTGGGGAAAAATAGTGCTTTGGCAGAATTGCTCCAAAACTCCCTCCTAGTGGCCACCATGTTGTGCTCCACAAGACTTGAACTAAAGCTTCATGTGGGCTTCTGTGGAATGGCAGTTTGGTGGAGCTGCTCATTATACCCATTCATGTTGCTATGCGGCCTTGTCTCTCTGGGGTAAAGCAGAAGCTATGCCAGGCATCCAAGGGAAAACATGCCTCGATTTCCCAGAGCAGTCATGCCACTCTGTGCTTGAGCTGAAGGGGTACTCTGACTACTGAATAAAAGCAATATTTTGGCTATTCAGAGAAGTTATATCTAGCTGATGACTAAGTTGAAGGTAGCACCAAGCATCCCAGTAAATGGTGCCTTGATCACCCAGAAAAGTCAGAACTCCTGGGGACTGGTGCCTTGGCTAAGCTGAGCAGCCATGCATTCTGGGGCTGAGATGATGTGGCACCCTATGCCTCAGGAAAACAAAACAGTGACTGAGCTGAGATAGCTCATACTACAGTCTAAGAAACATGGTTATTCTGGTTTCCTGGAGCTGAACTAGCCCCTTAGATTATTAATTGCTGAGACATTTCTCTCCCTGTGGAATAGACCTTGCTGTGCTATTGCCTGCTCTTCAAGGCCCAAAGGAGAGATGTGGTTTGCCATTCTGAGGTACTTGCTGCCACAGAACATGGCTTCACAGAGTCTTGGATACTGCAAAGACCAACCATCCCAGGATCTAGAGCTCTTCTACACGATAACTCAGCCCCTGGAACCTGAGTTGCCCCTGAATCCTATTAGTTAAGGTTACCAAATTGCAGCCACATCCTGATCTCCAGGCCCAAACCTCCAGAGCACCCCTTCTTTCCTGGAGATAGGCCAGTACTGTGCCTTTTTATGATGGGTAGAATTATAGCTAGATCCCAGCTCCCTGGGACCAGACTACTTAAGGGTTGCCTCAGAGTCACAGATACTGCCACTGTGGGCAACTTATATCCACAAATAATGAAACATCCTTTCCACAAATAATGAAACATCACCCCAAGACCCAGGTGCCACTATAGGTTCATGAGCTTCTGAGCCTAAGACCCTGATCTCATAGCTGATCTGAGCTCCTGTATCTGGAAGTCAATGCCATGGCAGCTGCTTGTAGAAGTCCTTATGTCAGTCTTTATGTCAAGAGGGATCCCCTTGTCTATGTCTCTCTATTGTGTGAGAATAGAAGGATCTCAGAAGCCCTTGACACAAAGGAGATTAACAACCTATACCACCACTACTTCTGACACAACTTTTTATAGCATAGGGAACTGAGGCAGTCACAGTCTTTGCTGATGTCAAATGTAGCTGGAGGAGCTATGTAGACATAATACTACTGAACTTATCCAAAAACAGAGTTATCATACCCTTTCCAACCAGTTCACTAAAACCCAAATGGTGAAAAGGTAAAAGTTTTTCTCTATAAAAACCAGTCTAGAAAGTTTGGGAGAGGCAGTTGTTTCACCAAATGCACAGAAATCTATGCAGAAACATAAAACATGAAAAAGCAAGGATATACAACACTATCAAATGAACATAACTCTCCAGTAACAGACTCCAATAAAAAAGATATTAGGGAAGAGCCAGGAAAATACTCAAAATAATAATATTAAGGAAACTCAATAAGATATAAGAAAATATAGCTAGATAATTGAACAAGTTCAGGAAAACAATTCATGGTATCAATGAGAAATTCAATGAAGAAATAGAAATCACAAAAAAAGAATCAAACAGAATTCTGCAATTGAAGAATTCAATTAATAAAATAAAAAATACAATAGAGAGTTTCAGCAGCAGACTTAATCAAGCAGAAGAATGAATCTGAACTTGAAGACAGGTTGTTTGAAATTTCCTAGTCAGGAAATAAAATGAAATAGGAATAAAAAATAGGGGAGAAAGTTTGCAAAACTTATTGAACATTATTAAGCAACAAATATTCATATTATAGATTTTCAGAAAAAGAAGAGAAGGGAAAAGCATAGAAAATCTATTTAATGAAATCACAGCTGAAAACGTCACAAGTCTGGGGAGAGATATGGACAATGAGATAATTTAACTCAAGAAAACTTAGATGTTCTGAAATGGGTTCAACCAAGAAGATCCTCCCTGAGGCACAGTATAGTCAAATTGTCAAAGAAAGGATCATAAAAATGTAAAAGAAGAACATCAAGTTATATATATATAAATCCTCACTAGAAAAGCAGAAATTTCTCAACAGAAACTTTATAGAACTGCAAAGATCTTAGAAGTAATGAACAAATATAGTGAGATTGCAGGATAGAAAATAAAGATACAGAAACCTGTAGCATTTTTACACATCAACAAGGTACTAATTGAAAAATAAATCGAGGGAAAAATAATATTTAGAATAGTTACAAAAAATAAATGAAATACTTAGAAATAAATTTAACTAACTTAGTAAAATATCTCCACAAAGGAAAATATAAAACACTATTGAAATAAATTGAATAGGTCACAAAAAAAGAAAGATATCTCATGTTCATGAATTTAAAAAAATTAATAAAAATTAAAATAAAAAAATACAAAAAATATCAAAATCTGGCTTAGCACCTGCAGCTAAGTGGTTAGGGCACCGACCACATGCACCAGGGCTAGCAATTTAAACCCGGCCTGGGCCTACTAAACAACAATAACAACTACAACAAAAAAATAGCCAGGCATTGTGAAGGGTGCCTTTAGTCCAGCTACTTGGGAGGCTGAGGCAAGAAAATCACTTAAGGGCTCAACATCCATAGCAAAGCCACACAAACCAAGGCTGGTGGGTTTGAACCTGGCCTGGGACAGCTAAACAACAATGACAACTACAACAAAAAAAATAGTTGGGCGTTGTGGTGGACACCTGTAGTTCCAGCTACTTGGGAAGATGAAGCAAAAGAATCACTTAAGCCCAAGAGTTTGAGGTTGCTGTGAGCTATGACACCACAGTACTCTACCAAGGGCAACATAGTGAGACTCTGTCTCAAAAATAAATAAATAAATAAATAAATTAATTAATTATTTAAATAAAATAAAATTTGTCTATAAAATTATTGCATTCTCTATCAAAATGCCAGGTATATTTCCAAAAAAATTTTTAAAAATCCTAAAATTTTCATGGAACCACAAAAGATTCTAAATACCAGAGGTAATTTTAAGCAAAAAGAGTAAAAGTATAGGCATTACATCATCAGACTTCAAAATATACTATAAGGATATGATAACCAAAATCACATGAACCAACGAAATAAAATACAGAATACAGAAATAAATCCATGCTTTTACAGTCCACTGATTTTCAACAAAGATGCCAAGAACATTTATTGAGGAATAGGATGATCTCTTCATTATTTTGGGAAAATTGGATATTCATGTGTAGAAAAATAAAACTAGACCTGTATCTTGTGGCACATACAAAAAAAAAAAAAAAGTTGATTTCATAGAACCAGAGAGTAGAATAGTGGTTTCTGAAGGTGGAGAAGTGGAGGTGAAGGATAGTCAGAGATATTAATAGATAAAAAATACAGGTAGTTAGGAGAAATAAGTTCTTGTATTCTACAGCAAGTTAGAGTGATTATAATTAATATTTATTGTATATTTTCAAATAGCTACAAGAGTGGATTTTGGATGTTCCCAGCACAAAGAAATGATAAATGCTTGACATGATAGATACAACAATTACCCTTATTTGATCATTACATGCTGTATACATACACCAAAATATAATACCGTACCCCATAAATAAGTACAATTGGTGTCAAGTAAAAATAAGAAGAAAAGCAAAAAATAAAAGAAGCACTAAAATGATATTTGTTGAATATATACATTAATTAACTTATTGATGGTGTATGGCATATTGAATCATAGCTACCTAATTAATCTTTCTTGAAGGAAGGAATGGAGAAGAAAGATGCCATATTAAACCAGCTCAAATTGTGGATGGAGGCCAGCTGTATTCACAGGTCTCTAATATCAGAACAATGCAGTAGAAACTTGCGGGAGTTGAAGCAGAAGCTTAGCCAGGCATTGTGGAGGGCTCCTGTAGTCCCAACTACTTGGGAGGCTGAGGCAAGAGAATAGCTTAAGCCCCGAGACTTGGAGGTTGCTGTGATCTGTGACATCACAGCACTCTACTGAGAGCAACATAGTTAGACTCTGTCTTAAAAAAAAAAAAAAAAAAAAAAGCAGAAGCTGAAGGACGCTTGAGGTATAAGACACATATTGGGAACTGAAGAAGCCTGGAGCAAGACTGAGAAGGCTGTGAGACCACCCGTGGGCACCATTTGGGAAGGCAGGTATCTCTAAGGAAGAGACTGATGAATGGGAGCTCTGGAGCCCAGGTAAGACCAGGAGAAGTGAGCTGAGCCAGGCAGGGGAGGGGCCACAGGCTAAGAGAGTGAACCAGGATATGCTGACTTAACTTAAATAGCCATTATGAATAAATGACTTTATGTAGGTGGTGCATAGCATTTTGGATATTATGTATGTTCTTAGACTTGGATAAAAGCTGAAGACCTCTTTAAAAAAAGAAAAAAATCCATATGATTTTGCATGCAATTATAGGAATTGAAGTCAGTCTCCAGGCTAAAAAAACCTGGACACCTCACATTTGCTTTCATTTTTTTGTCGTTGTTGCTATTAATGAATACTTTGATTTCAATTCTTTCTATTTTAAGGAAACTGAGCTTCAGTGAGAAGGTGTGTCTCACCCAAGTGAGAATTAAGTAGGAACATACGTATTTAGAGGTAGAGGCCATGTTTTTCAGTTTGAAGTTGATTGTTATCCATCTACTCAAACAATCTGTGCTAACGTTTTTGTACAGACAGAAAAAGCCCTTTTAGAAATATTGACTGAGTACCTGTTATGTGTGTCAGGCACTGTTGAGGCGCTTGGGATGTACTTGCAGACAAAAACAGAGCAATACCCCTGCCCTCGTGAACCTTCAGAGCCAAATTTGGGTGAGTTTCTTCCCAGTCTGATAACGTAGATGGGAAAAGGTTTTGGTCATTAAGTGCTTATCTGGGTGGTTGATGCTTAGTGAAAAACCGTGATGTGGCAGGCATCATGCTAGGTACTAGTTGTCAAAGGCAGGTGTTTTGTTCATTAACAATAAATATTCTTCACCCTTCATCACTAGCCAATTATGGATTTAATTCATTTTCATTTCTTTCTTTAGCATTTTCCTTCTACTTTAAAATCTTAAACTTGGCAATGCTGTGTGTGGAAACTTAAAATGTTAAACTTGAAGACTCTTTATTTTTTCATCTCCCCAGTGGAAACAAGGCCCAGATAAAGCATCTAATACATGGTTGTTCAGACCCAAATTAATAACCAGACTGAGAGTTGGGAGGCCTGGTGTCATAGCTCCAGCTCTGTCTTTGGTAGTGTTGTTCTGTTCTACCTGGGCCTCAGTTTCCTCTCCTTTGGAGCAAGTGTGTACTTTCTGTGCTCCTTTTATGGATATCTGAGAACTTTGAGCCTGCCCGGGAGAAAACCTTTCTAATTGCATGGTGTAAGACATAGATGGTGAGAAATAACCTGCCCTCACAATAAGCAACAAAGCTCTGGACTCTGAAAGCCAAATGCTTCTTAGGTAAGTGGGTGTGTAGGAATCAGGAAGGGTGGAAGGCAGGAAAAAAAGCTTGATTTCTTATCAAAGAAGCAGGGCAGATCAGTGAGTTGCAGCAGAGAGTGCAAAATGTCTGGACATATTTCATCCTGAAAAGGTCAGTGCCCTGCCAAGCCAGGGCGGCAACATAGTGGCCTTTTGAAAAGTAGGCAAACAAAGAGGCTGCCACCAAGCTCTCAAGCATGAGACAAACTTGGATTCCTTATGTCAACAGCAGAAAGGGATATGATTGCCTCTGGTCCTATTTCTCTCCTCTATTTTGCAGGTAGGGACACAGAAATCTTGAGGGTAGGGTTGAGAGAGGAGACAAATGTCACAGACCTTGCAGTCAGCATAGCTGTGACTAGACCCCAAGACTCTTGAACACTGAAGGAATGCCTCATTGTTTCTTAAATAAAAACAAACTTCACTCTTCTTCTGCTTATTTCTTTCTTTAATAAAATCATATGTGTCTCTCATTTACTACTTGCTTAGTATCTCAGAATAAATAAAATGTGGTAAAAACAGCTATTCTTTCTTGACAGCATGAAATCTAACACTTAAAAAATGGCTGGTGTGACTCATTAAATCTCCAGGTATGTTGTTGGAGTCACTTTGTAAATGATTAAGTATTTATAATGAGATTTGACAAAACTGTATCTTTGGTTCGAATTTTCAACGTGAATAGTCTCTCCTCCACTCACTACACTTTTCCTACTCTTTTACTTGTTTTTTTACTTGGTCAGAGTTATCTCTCCAATGAAAATAGCAAAACATTCCTCCTCTGCTTGTTTCTAACATGTCTCATTTCATCCTCATAACAGTTATTATGTTATTTGTCACTACCCCATACAATATATCCTGGATTGATTTACACCCACCTCAGTCTCCCCATGCCACCAACTCCACCTTGATCTATTGAGATATTGTTATTAAGTAAAGTAGTCCAGGTAAGTCCACCTGCCTTTGACCTTTGATAACAAAATAATTCAGGACAAATTATCCATTCAATGCTCAGTTTAATCTTCTGATAAATGTAGATAAAGATAATTCTTGACTTTTAGGCTCTTGTAGAATTATGTAAAAATAATACCATTTCTTTGACCATTCTGTGCCAAAGCAAGAATGTTGCATATCTTATTTCATTCACTTATAATCATTTTTCAGGGGCAGGGAAATTCCCAAATGGACCAGGTGATAGGGCATGTGAACAACCGAGTCTTTCTCACTTGTAGAACCGTGTCCTTTTCTAGAGCACCACATAGATTATTATGTAGTGTTGGTTACCAACCAAGTTGATTTTGTGCCTCTGGAGGATATTTGGCAATGTCTGGAGACAATTTTAGTTGTCAAAACGTCAAAACTTGGCAGGGGTATTACTGGCATCTAGTGGGGAGAGGCCAAAGATGCTGCAGAGCTTCTGATAATGCACAGGCCAGGGGCCACCAAACAAAGAATTATCTGGACCCAGATACCAATAGTGCAGAGTTTGAGAACCTCTGCTGGGTGGTATTCTGTTTTGTGAACTTACCATAATTAATTCCTGCAGCTGGTTGTGATATGGTGCATGTGAAGGGGATAGTAAGCTTTCAATAAGTGCTGGGTACCATCAGATTACTGCTGCCTCTGGACCCACTTCACATTTAGCCTTCTTTTCTTTTGAGGTCATCGCTGGTATCTGCTAAATGATAATGGAACTTCCCCCATATCTTTCAATAACTCTTTCCTTTCTTTTGCCTTTGACACTCATTGTTTGTTACAGTCATTTATACACATACTTTGTCTTCTTTAATAAACTTCCACTTTCTACAGGGAGGCAATTATGTTTATTTCCTTTTGTATCTTCCCATTTACTCATTCAGGGCCTGGCCTGTTCTCACTGCATTTGAAAAACTGAACAATCTTGTGAGGAAAGGTGGTCAAGGACTGCTAGGTCTGTTTTATGGCTGAGGAACTAGACTTTAGAGTGCCCAAGTTATTGAAGGTCCCATGATATATAAATGATGGAGTTTGTACTAGATCTTACCTTAGAGTTTAGTACTTGGTTGTTTAGCTGCTCTGCATACAAGCAATTGCAAACAACCAGGCTGTAGCCAATTATTTTAGACGTTTCTAAGTGCACCTTTGGATTCAAGAAGAAAAACTGGCATGAAAGTTGGTTATAATAGGTATTTTGTCCAGAGAATCCCATTTACTGGTTCTAAAAAAAAAAAAAAAAAAAAAAAAAATGGTGGGACAGAAGTTACCATGAAGGTAAATTTGCTGCAAAAAAAATTATAGCAAGGAATCCAGGCACCTGAAGATGAGGCCTGAATATGAATTAGCTTATTACATGGCATTGGTACCTTTTTGCTGCTTACAATCTTTATTTGTCAAATGGGGACATTAAGTCCACATAAACTAACCCATAAAGTTGTTGTGAGGCATGTATGTCAAGTACATTTTACTGGCAAGTGTTATGCTTTCTAAAGTTTTTGTAAACATTAAATTAGCAGATATTGAACCAGTGATCGTAAGGGAAATACAGGGCTAGGTTCCTGCAAGCCTCTAGTCATAACATTTTTAATAACTGATCAATGTATAACCTTATTTTGTGTTTATTTTTGTTTAAAGACACCTTATTTAATATACAAGGTCAATTCATTGACATTGAACTCTTGGCCAGTAGCATTGTAACTTAAGTGTAAACAAAGCTTACCTTGGATTCATATTTTCTCTGTAGAGTACATTATAGTCTTCTTAGGAACACTACACAGCATTTCAGCACTATTCCTTGGTGTCATCTTAAACAGGGAATTCATGAACAAAAAGTACAAAAATGCAAAAGTCATGGCAGTAAATACACAACAAAAAGGACACATGTTCACAGGATGAGAGTGCAGCTAGAAGGTAGAGTGTGTCCTTGTTCAACCTCAGCTAGAAACCTGCAGGTCAGACTACTCAAATGTCTACCTCTCCAATCATGTCTGTGAATGACCACAAAAATTCACTAGCATTGATTCTGGAGTTACAAATAAATTTCAGCAAGTGGAGAAATTTGCAAATATAGAAAAATGAAGAGTGAACATTGACTGTAAGTTTTTAAGAATTTATGTATCACTAAGAAAAGGATGACTGGTAATTCACAAAAGCAGACAGAAGTGGCCAATGACCATATGAAAAGATGTTTACCATCACTAATCATCCATAAAATGCTAATTAAAATAAAAATGAAATACCATGGCTCACCTGATAGAATGGGCAAAAGACTGATGAAATTAAATTTTGGCAGAGAAGTGGGGCAACAGGAATTCTAGGTGCTGCCAATCCAAATCTAACATCTTAAAATATCCTGGAGAAAGTATTGACTATCAACCTTTTAAGTGGGTGATTGCAAAATTAGAGAACATTGACACATATTGACAGGTGTGTGTGTATTGAGGAGCAAGATTTATGTGATCTCTAACATGCAATATGAACTTAATAAATGTAGATATTTTTTAATTTTTAAGTACAGTTATTTTCAATTTGTAGATAAAGGGATGAGGTAAAAAACAAACAAACAAAAAACTCGTGTTTAATGTAACAGAGCCAGAAGAAAATACCTTTATTAGTTATCTCATTTTATGCTAATAACAAGTCTGGGGAGTCTGTCCAATTGCCTCCTCTTACTCATGAGCAAATTGTAACTCAAAACTTAAGTAACTTGCCCAAAGACACATAGCCAAAAAATGGTGGAGTGAGTTTGATTTAACTGAGGGTCTGATGCATTTGCTTCTTATAGTTTTTCTATAGGATAGGAAAGGTAAGAAAAAGATAAATCCTGAAGCACTGAAAACAGATTTTGCTTTTTTTTTTTTTTTTTAATTTTCTCTATAAATGTACATGTGTTTATTTGGTTTGCACTTTTTGCCTTCACAAAATTAAAGAGGCTTAAAATTTAATAACAATAACAATGTTTAAGATAAGGCCTAGAAACAAAACCTCATAAAGAATGAACAAAGATAAATACAATTAGAAAAGAAATCAGATGATTGCTGCAACAAAATATTGAGCAATATAATAATAATAATTATAATAATAATGCAAAAAAAGTAACATTCACATTGTCAGATAAAAGTATGTCTATCATAGAATGCTTTGACTCTGGGGGCAGAGACAAGATGGCTAACTGAAGCTTTCCACAGAGGCTCCTGTCCAGAAGGAAAGTTAAAGGACAGAAATTTAGCAAGTAACCTGGTAGATTAGAGCTGCACCAAGAGAGAAGGTTGAAGAATGGACATCAACCTTGCTGAGGCGAGCTGCGAACCCAAGGATACAAACAATAGGTACAAAATCCATCACCAAGTGGACGGGAGTCCCTTCCTCCATGAGAACGGCTCAGAGTGCCCTACAAACAACCGAGCAGAATTCAAAGGTCGTCCCACTGCACTCCATGGGAGAGACCCTCTAAAAACTGGACCTACCTCCCCTACTAGGGTGCCATGGCATTCTCCTGCCAGGCATAAAACTGTATATATTCTCCATCTGCAACTCTGAGCTCCCAGCACTCCCCTCCAGCCTCACTCTGAGATCTGGAGGCCTGTCCCCCAGGAGTCCAGATTCTTGGGTGATTTCTCCAGGGCTGTGGACAGGGCCTGAACTACAGCTGGTCAGTGCTGACTCTATGGCACGGGAGTGAGGAGAGGACGGTCAGCTGAGAGGGAACCACACTGGAGCGGCGGTGCCCTGAGTCGCAGAGCAGTAGCTGTCTTTTGGCAACAATAGGGCTCACTCCCGGATATTCCAAAGCCACACCCCCTGTCTCCCTGGGCAACCAGAGGAGGCTGGGCATCTACTCAGGTGGCAACCACCAGGGAACAGATCTGGGATGGAAATGCTGGCCCCGTGATTAAAGGGCTTGCCTGAGGCGGTAGCGGCCTAGGTGGAGTGCGAGGACTAGAAGGCACACGCAGAGCTGGGAAGTTCCCAGGGTGGGGCTGACACAGAGGACTGCTTTACTGAGCCTAAAAAGCACCTGGCCCTCAGGGGATCATCAGCCTATAGATAAAGGAAGACAGGTGGCTAGAACTGACAGATAACCAAATACAAACCTGCAGGAGCAAAGACAGGGCCTGAGGCACAGGCTCTGGGAACTCAAAACAGCTTAGCTTCTGCAGGGGAATTTAGCAGGGACAGAAAAAAATTCTGACAAATTTGTTCTGTTCTGTTCTGTCAGTAACATCAATCAGGGGCAGGGCTGGAACTGAGTGAACACCCCCCCAGCCTTCATCAAGCACCTGAGGCCTCAACTCCCCCTGCTAGATAGAGGCAGAGTGCAGTGGTCTGGCTGAGCAGAAATAGATTTCCTTGTGATTTATGCAGGTGCAAACCCCTGGAGTATCTGTTCAATACAGGCAACTGAGTCACAGCTCTGCAGGGCTATCAGTGACTGGGTGTGACAGAGGTGCAAGGTGGGGAAGGAGGCAAAAACCTTCCCAGACTGATCTATTTGCTGGGTGGGTCCTCCTGACTCCACAGAGCATCTTAACAAGCCATATCTGAGTATCCCTGTGATCCAGTTGCCAGAGACCTTTTAAACTCTCCCACGTGACACAGGTGCTGACTGAGACAATTGAATTAGACTTTTTGAACTGACCCCAATCACCTGAGGCCTATTCAGGTGGTTCCCTGGGTGTGTGGTTGTAGGAAGATTTGATTTTGCTTTTCCAATTGTTGTCTATGGAGGGCGGGGTAACTTGATTGCTGGT
>CAUYPK010002503.1:0-16672 GCA_963574355.1 Loris lydekkerianus
GGTGTGATTCACTATAACTTTCTGCAACCAGGCCAAACCATCACAGCAGAGTCCTATTGTGAGGAAATCGATGAAATGTACCGAAAATTGCATCAGCAGCAGCCAGCACTGGTCAACAGAAGAGGTCCCATCCTGCTCCACGACAACGCCTGGCCACACGTCTCACAAATCACCTTCCAAAAATTAAAGGAATTGAGCATCGAAGTTCTGCCCCACCCACCATACTCCCCAGACCTCTCGCCAACCGACTACTATCTTTTCAAGCACTTCGATAACTTTCTCACCAGTAGAACCTTTGCCAATCAGGACCTAGCAAAAATGACCTTCGTTGACTTCATTGAATCCCAAGCACCCAATTTTTATGCCGATGGAATTAATCGACTTGTGTTACATTGGCAAAAGTGCACTGATTCAAATGGTGCTTATTTCGATTAAATTGAATAAATATTCACTGAGATATTACAGTTTAAAGTAGACTCATAAAAACAGACAAAACTTTAAAATTTCTTGAAACAATTCAAAAATAGAAATACAACATGCCAAGATCTATGGGATATGGCAAAAACAGTACTAAAAGGAAAGTTTGTGGTAATGAATACCTGTACCAAAAAAGAAAAAACAGTTCAAATAAATAATCTAATAATGCATCTCAAGAAACTATAAAAATAAGAATAAAATCAGATCCAAAATTAGAAGAAGAAAGGAAATAATATAGGTGAGAACAGATAAATGAATCAAGACTAAAAATATATATAGAGAGAGATGATCAACAGAATGAACTGTTGCTTTTTTGAAAAGATAAACAAAATTGACAAATCTTTAGCTAGACTAAGAAAAAAGAGAACCTAAAATAAAATGATAAATAAAAAAGGGACACAGGGTGGTGCCTATGGCTCAAAGGAGTAGAGTGCCGGCCCAAATGCTGGAAGTGTCAGGTTTGAAACCAGCCCCAGCAAAAAATTGCAAAAAAAAAAAAAAAAAAAAAAAGGACATAAGAAATGAGACCCTAGAAATACAAAAAGTCATTAGAGGCTATTATGAAGAACTATACAATAACAAACTGGAAAAACTAAAAGAAACAGATAAATTCCTGGTTACAAACAACCTACCAAGATTGGACCATGAAGAAATAGAAAAACTTAGCAGACTAATAATGGGTAACAAGAGCAAAACCATAATAAAAAGACTTATATTAAAGAATATATTAGCCCCAGCCTGATGGATTTATGACAGTATTCTATCAAACATTTAAAGAAGAATTAATGCCACTCTTACTCAAACTTTTCAAAACAATTGAAGATAGCATAATACTTTCAAACTCATTTTATTAGATGAGCATTACCTTAATACCAAATTCTAAAAAAAAAAAAAAAAAAAAAAAAACAACTAGCAAACTGAGTTCAACAACATATTATAAAACTCATTTGCCATGACCAAGTGGTTTAATAACAGGGATATGGTCTAATGCACACAAACCAATAAATGTGGTACACCACATTAACAGATCCAAGTCAAAAACATTACTATTATTTCAATAGATGACAAAAGAGCATTTGACAAAACTTAACATCTCTTCATGATAAAAAGCCCTTATGAAAATGAGTATAAAAAGAACATACTTTAAAATAATACTAGCCATATGCGACAAACCCACAGCTAGCATCAGACTGAGGGATGAAAAATTAAAAGCCTTTCCTCTAAGGGCTGGAACAAGACAAGGAAGCCCACTTTCTCCATATTATTAAACATAAAACTGGAAGTCCTATCCAAAGCAATTAGGCAAGAGCAAGAAATAAAGGGCATTTAAACTGGAAAGAAAAAAGTCAAATTATCTTTCCTTGCAGATGATATAAGCTTAAATAAAAATAACCCTAAAGAATTCACAACAAGAAAAAACTGTTAGAATGAATAAATAAATTTGCTAAAGTTATAATATACAAAATAAACATATGAAAATTGATAGCATTTATATATGCTAACAGTGAATAATCTGAAAAAGAAATCAAGAGAGAAAACCTATTTATAATAGCTTATGAAAAATATAAAATACATGGGAGTCAAATAACCTAAGAGCTGGAAGGTCTACATGAGAAAAACTATAAAACTCCAATGAAAGAAATAAAGGAGGACACACACACACACACACAAAAAAATGGAAATATATTCCATGCTCATGGATGGGAAGAATTAATATTGTTTTTGTTGTTGTTGTTGTTGTTTTTGAGACAGTCTTACTAAGTCTCCTTTGGTAGAGTGTTGTGACATCACAGCTCACAGCAACCTCAAACTCTTGGGCTTAAGTGATTGTCTTGCTTTAGCCTCCCAAGTAGCTGGGACTAAAGGCACCCACCACAATGCCCAGCTATTTTTTTGTTGTAGCTGTCACTGTTGTTTTTAGCAAGCTTTGGCTGGGTTCAAACCCACCAGCACCCTAACCACTAAGCTATGGGCACCAAGCCAAGAATTAATATTGTTAAAATGACAAAGCAATCTATAGATTTAATTTATGTAATGCCTTTGAAAATACCAAGACATTCTTCTCAGAAATAGAAAAAACAATTCTAAAATTCATGTGGAACAACAAAAGACCCTGAACAGTCAAACCAACACTAAGAAAAAAGAACAAAACTGGAGGCATCATACTCTTCCTTCATAATTCACTACAAAGCTATAATGACCAGAACAGCATGGTTTTAGCATAAATACAGACATATGGACATATAGTACAGAATAGAGAACCCAGATATAAATCCATACATTAAAAACAAAGAAATCTTTAACAAAGGTGCTGGGAACATACAAGGGAGAAAGAACAGTATTTTCTTTTTTTTTTTTTAATTTATTTTTTTTTTTATTATAGATAAAAATATGCACCATAGAACAGTATTTTCAATGGGATGAGGAAAGTGAACCACTAAAAGCAAAAGAATGAAACCAGACCCCTATCTCTCACCATACACAAAAATCAAATCAACATGGATTACAGACTTAAATTTAAAACCTAAAACTATAAAACTACCAGAATAAAACATTGGGAAAATTCTCTAGGACATCAGTTTGTACAAAGATTTTTTTTTTTTTTTGTAAGATCCTAAAAGCCCAGGCAACAAAAACAAAAATAGACAAATGAGAAACATCAAGATAAAAAGCTTCTGCATAGTAAAGGAAACAACCAAGAAAGTTAAGAGATAACTCACAGAATGAGAGAAAATATTTGCAAGCTATTCATCTGAAGAATCTCAAGCAACTCAATACGAAAACAATAATAATCTGATTAAAATGTAGGCAAAAGACTTGAGTAGACTTTTCTCAAAAGAAGACATATAAATGGGTGACAGACATATGAAAAAATACTCAAATCACTACCATCAGAAAAATGCAAATCAAAGCCTCAATAAGATATCATCTCAAGAGAACTATGAAACTCTGAAAAAAGAAATAGCTGAAGATGTTAACAAATGGAGAAATATGCCATGCTCACGGCTGGGAAGAATCAACATTGTTAAAATGTCTATACTTCCCAAAGCAATATACAGATTTAATGCAATCCCTATTAAAGTACCTCTGTCATAATTTAAAGTTCAGGAAAAATTAGTACTTTGTTTTATATGAAAACAGAAAAAACCTTGAATAGCCAAAACATTACTCATAAATAAAAGCAAATCAGGAGGTATCATGCTACCAGACCTCAGATTATACTATAAATCTGTAGTGAACAGCATGGTACCAGCACAAAAATAGAGAGGTAGATGTATGGAAAAGAATTGAAAACCAAGAGATGAACCCAGACACTTATCCTCATTTGATCTTTGATAAGCCTATCAAAAATATAAACTGGGGGAAAGATTCACTATTTAACAAATGGTGTTTGGTGAACTGGCTGGCGACTTGTAGGAGACTGAAACTGGACCCAGACCTTTCTCCTCTAAAAAAAATTGACTCTCACTGGTTAAAGGACTTAAACTTAAGACATGAAACTATAAAAATTTTTAGAGACAGTGCAGGGAAAGCACTTGAAAAAAAATGGCCTGGGAGAATACTTTATGAGGAGGAAATCCTGGGCAATTGAAGCAACATCAAAAATACATTACTGGGATCTGATCAAACTAAAAAGCTTCTGCACTGCCAAGAACATGGCAAGTAAAACAAATAGACAGCACTCAGAATGGAAGAAGATTTTTGCAGATTATATTTATGACAAAGGTCTAATAACCAGAATCCACAGAGAACTCAAACTTATTAATAAGAAAAGAACGAGTGATCCCATTTCACTGTGGGCAAAAGACATGAACAGAAGCTTCTCTGAAGAAGACAAGTGCATAGTCTACAGACACATGAAAAAATGCTCATAATCTTTAATCATCAGAGAAATGCAAACCAAAGCCACTTGAGATATCATCTAACTCCAATAAGAGTAGCCCACATCACAAAATCCCAAAACTACAGATGTTGGCGTGGATATGGAGAAAAGGGAATACTTCTGCACTGCTGGGGGGAAGCAAGCTCATACGTTCCTTTTGGAAAGAAGTTTGGAGAACACTTAGGAATCTAAATGTAGACCTGCCATTTGATCCCACAATTCCTCTACTAGGAGTATATCCAAAAGACCAAAAATCACTTGGCAACAAAAATATATGGACCAGATTGTTCACTACAGCTCAATTCATAATTGCCAAGTCTTGGAAGAAGCCCAAGTACCAAGCCCAAGTATCGACCCATGAATGGATCAATAAATTGTGGTATATGTATACTATGGAATAATATGCAGCATTAAAAAAAAGATGGAGACTTTACCTCTTTTATGTTTACATGGATGAAACTGGAAAATATTCTTCTTATAAAGTATCTCAGGAATGGAAATAAAATATCCAATGTACTTAGTACTACTATAAAACAAATTTATAATCACTCACACTTTCATATGAGATATGAATCACAACTATATCCCAGGATAAAGGAGGGAAGGGGAGGGGAATAGAAAGGGAAGGGGTGGTTCATAGAGGGAGGGTTAATGGTGGGACCTCACCTATGAAGCATATTGCAAGGGTACAATTCAAATCTATCAATATTGAACACAAATGTCTTAACACTGTGATTAAGTAAATAAGGTGAAAGCTGTGTTAATTAGTAGGATGAAAGCACTCCAATTTGAACAAATAATCAATACGTTGAATCCCACAAAGGCATAAATATATTCATGATTTATGTATATATGACTTAATAAAAAAAAAAAAAAAAAAAGGACATCCTCTCACTCCAATCAGGCAAGATGCCAGCAAAGTTGTGAGGAAGGGGGAATACTTTCATACTCTTGGAGGGAATGTAAATTAGTATAGCCACTATGAAAAATGGCATGAAGGGTCCTCAAAAAACTCAAAATAGAACTTATCATGTAATCCATCTATCCTACTACTGGGTATCGATCTAAAGAAAAGGAAATGAGGATGTCAAAGGGATACTTGTACTTCTATGTTTATTGCAACATGATGCACAATAGCCAATATATGGAATCAATCTAAGTGTCCACCAGCAGAGGAATGGATAAGAAATTACGGTATATATGTATAATGAAATACATATATATGTATATATATTCAGCTATAAGAAAGGATAAAATCCTTTCATCTATAGCAACATGGATGGGACTGAAAGCCATTATAATAAGTAAAATAAATACAGAAAGATGTAAATACCACATGTTATCAATCATATGTTAGAGCTAAAAAAAAATAGATCTTGTGAAAACAGACAGTATATTCTTGGTTACAGAGTCTGGGAAAGGGAGTGGGCAGGAGGAATGAAGGTAAAAAATAAGAATGTATTCATTACTACTGAATTACACACTTAAAATTGGTATAAAGGGTAAGTTACATATGTGTATTTTGCCACAATAAATACATAAAGAAGTTAATAAGAAAACTACATATCAGTATCCCTTATGAACATAGATATAAATTTTTTTTTTTTTTTTGCAGTTTTTGGCCCGAGTGGGGTTCGAACCCACCACCTCCAGTATATGGGGCTAGCACCCCACTCCTTTGAGCAGCAGGTGCCAATAGATATCAATATTTTTAGAACTTAGCACAGCACATCTAACAACATATAAAAGAAAGAATACATCACAACCTAGTGGTATTTATCTCGGAATGCAAGGTTAGTTTAGTATGAAAAAATTAGTAAATTTCACCACGTTAAAGAACAAAACAAAACACAATTTGATGAAGTACAGACATTTTAGCAATGTTTTTGCTGCCTATCTGTGAGCATGGTATATTTTACCATTTGTTTTTATTTCTTTCTTCATAGTTTTGTAGTTCTCCTTGTAGAGATCTTTCATTTCCTTGGCTAAGTATATTCCCAGGTATTTCATTTTCTTTCTAGCTATTGTGAAAGGTATTGAGTCTTTGATTTGATTCTTGGCTTGACTGTTACTAGTAGATAGAAATGCTACTGATTTATGTACCTCAAAGTTGTATCCTGAAACTTAGCTAAATTTATTTATAATTTATAGGAGACTCTTGATAAAGACTTTGGAGTTTTCTAGATACAAGACCATATTATCAGTGAAGAATGATAGTTTGACCTCCTCTTTCCCAATTTGAATACCCTTAATATTCTTCTCTTTCTCGATTGCTCTTGCTAGAACATCCAGCACTTGTTGAATAGAAGTGGTAGTGTCTTTTTCCAGTTCTTGGAATGTTTTCAACTTTTCCTCATTCATTATTGATGTTGACTATGGGCTTTCCATAGATGGCATTTATAATTCTGAGATATGTTCCATTTATGCTTAATTTGTTGAAGCCTATTAATAGATTCTTAATAGCTATTTAATCTATAGTCCCATTGCCATCCTAGGTTTGTGATTTTTAAATTTCTAGTGTTTTATGTTATAAATATACATATTTGTGCTGTTTTTCTAAGTAAGTGACTAGAAACATTAAATAAGGATTCTCCACTAATTTATCAAATGATATTTCTTAACGAGCCATCTTGATGATTGATAGTCAAAATTAAATGCTGGAACACTTCAGTAATGAACCAACAAACATTTACTTGATAGTTTATAGAAAATTAGCTATGTTCTAGATTAAGAAAGCTTACAAATAGCTAAAAGCAAGCTGAAGGTCACAGTAAGATATCTCATTCCTCTGTGATAAACAGAATTGTCAGTTTGTTGTTGCATAATATTGCACTGAAGAACAAAGAATAACTTCTAAAAAATATCCTGAGAGATTTCAAATTATTTTAGCTGCCTACAGCAGACACTCTGATTTTGGTGAGATGAACAAGTTAGTTCTAAAGAGCAGTTTTAAGTGTTTGACTTCTCTGTACAAGTAAAAAAATTGGGAAGATGCAGTCTCTTCTCTTCTGAAGGTGCTACCTACTTAGCTCTGTACATAGAGACTTGGAACAGGCAACCAGCTATCTATACAATTCTCAGTATAATTTATCCTTGTGTCCATACAAAGGAATCCAAATAATGATGAAAATAACCTATACAGTGAGTAACCTTTGTCATTTTTAACTTAAAAATTTGTATTATTATATACATAATTGTACATATTTATGTGTTAGATGTGGTATTTGATACATGCATACAAAGTATAATGATCAAATCAGGGTAATTGGGATATCTACCACCTCAAACATTTATCATTTCTCTGGTTGAGAATATTTAAATTATTCTCTCCTAGCTATTTAGAAATATAGAGTATACTGTTGTTAAATATAGTCACCCTACTGTGCTATTGAACACTGGAACTTATTCCTTCTATATAACTATATTCTTGTACCCATTTATGAACCTGTCTTTATTTCCCTCTTCCTACTACTCTTCCCAGCCTCTGATAATCGTCATTCTACTCTTTACCTCCATGAGATCAACTTTTTTTTTTTTTGCAGTTTATGGCTGGGGCTGGGTTTGAACCCACCACCTCTGGCATATGGGGCTGGCAGCCTACTCTTTTGAGCCACAGACACTGCCCTATGAGATCCACTTTTTTTAGTTTCCATATGTAAGGAAGAACATGCAATATTTTCTTTCTGTCTAGATTATTTCACTTAATATAGTGATCTTCCATTCTATACATGTTTCTGACAACATTTCTTTTCTTTTCTTCTTTTTCGTTGGATGAATAGTATTCCATTGAGTACATATATCACATTTTCATTATCCACTCATCCACTGTTGGATACTTAAGTTGATTCCATATATTGACTATTTGAATAGTGTTGCAACAAAATGAAAGTGCAGATATCTTTTTGATATACTGAATTCCCTTCTTCTGGCTATATTCCTCACAGTGAAATTTCTGGGTCATATAGTAGTGTAATTTTAGTTTTTCTGAGAAACTGCCATACTTCATTCCATAATGTCTATACTAATTCACATTTAACCAACAGTTCTCCTTTCTCCATAGCATTTTTAGTTTTTGTCTTTTGGATAAGAGCTGTTCTACCTTATCATTTTGATAAGATGATATTTCATAGTGGTTTTCGTTTACAGTTGCCTGGTGATTAGTAATGTTGAGTATTTTTTTGATATATCTGTTGACCATTTGAATGTCTTCTTTTGAGAAGTGTGCATTCAAATTTTCAGACTCTTTGCTCTCATTTTAATTAACTGTTGCGTAACAATGGGGTGGTCAGAGACGATTTATTTTCACATGTCCCTGAACCCACCCCATATATGTTTTAAGGGGATTATTTGCTTTTTAAATATTTGTTTATTTATTTATTTATTTTAGCTGTTGAGTTCAATGTATATTGTGGTTATTGGTCCTTGTCAGAAGAATAGTTTGAAAATATTTTCTTCCAGTCTACAGGTTGCCCCTTTACTCTGTTGATTGTTTCCATTGATGTGCACAGGTTTTTGTTTAATGTAGTCTCATTTGTATATTTATCTTTTATTGCCTAGGCTTTTGAAGTCTTAGCCATAAAATCTTTGCTCAGACAAATGCCTCAAAGTGTTTCCCTTATGATTTCTTCTAGTAGTTTTATAGTTTGGGGTATTACATTTAAGTTTTTTAATGCATTTTGAGTTCACTTGTGACTATGGTAAGTGATAGGAGTCTAATTTCATTCTTATGCATATAGATATTCAGTTTTCCTAGCATTATTTTTTGAAGAGCCTTTTCCCCCCAGTGTATATTCTTAGTGACTTTGTTGAAAATCAATTGGCTATAAATATATGATTCTATTTCTGGATTCACTATTCTGTTCCATCAATCTACATTTCCTTTTATGCCAGAAGCATCCTATTTGGTTACTATAGCTTTGTAGTCTATTGTAGCATTATTAGAGACAATGGTTATTTTTTTAATGGCTGAGTGGTATTCCATGGTATACATATACCACAGCTTGTTAATCCATTCCTGGGTTGGTAGATATTTAGGTTGTTTCCACATATTGATGATTATAAATTGAGATGTGATAAACAGTTTAGTGCAAATTTCCTTATGATAAAAGGATATTTTTCTTCTGAGTAGATGCCTAGTAATGGGATTGCAGGTTCAAATGGGAGGTGTACTTTGAGTTGTTTGAAGTCAGGTAGTGTGATGCCTTCAGCTCTATTCAGCTGTGCTTAGCTATTTTGGGTCTTTCATGAATTCTTTCCATGTGAATTTTAGAATTATTTTTTCTATTTCTGAGAAGAATGTCATTGACATTCAAATTCAAAGGAATTGCATTGAATCTGTAGATTGCTTCAGCAGTGTTGTTATTTTAACAGTATTAATTCTTCAAATTGGAAGAAAAAAGGTGAGGGACCTCTACAAAGAGAATTATCAAACCTTAAGAAAAGAAATAGCAGAATATATTAACAAATGGAAGAATATACCATTCTCATGGCTAGAGAGAATCAGCATTGTGAAAATGTTTATACTTCCCAAAGTGATGTACAGATTCAATGCAATCCCTATTAAAATAACATGATCATACTTTTTAAGATTTGGAAAAAATAATTCTTTATTTTGTATAGAACCAGAAAAAAAAACCCCATATAGCTAAGGCAATTATTAATAATAAAAACTAAACTGGAGGTATCTTCCTATAAGACTTTAGGCTATAATACGAGGCCATAGTGATCAAAACAGCATGGTATTCATGCAAAAATAGAGACACTGACATTTGGAACTGAATAGAAAACCATGAGATGAAACTAACATCTTATAGCCACCTGATATTTGATAAACCAAGTAAGAACATACAATGGGGAAAAGAATCCCTATTCAATAAATGGTGTTGGGAGAGCTGGATAGTCACATGCAAAAGACATAAACTGACCCACACCTCTTACCACTTACAAAAGTTGATTCAAGATGGATAAAAGATTCAAACCTAAGGCATGAAATAATAAAAATCCTCAAAGAAAGTGTGGGGAAAACACTTGAAAATATTGGCCTGGGGAAATATTTTAGAAAGAACACTTCCATGGCAAATGTAATAACAAAATAAACAAATGAAATTTAATTAAATTGAAAAGCTTCTGTGCAGCTAAGAAAACAACAACCCAAGCAAACGGAAAACCTTCAGAATGGGAAAATATATTTGCATATTATGAATTGAACAAAAGCTTGATAACTAGGATCTATACAGAACACAAATTAATTAACATAAAAAGACTCCACAATCCCATATACCACTGGACAAGAGACATGAACAGAACCATCTTGAAGGAAGACAGACAAGTGGCTAACAAACATATGAAAAAATGTTCATCATCCCTAATCATCAGAGACATGCAAATCAAAACAACCTTGTGATATCACCTAACCCCAGTGAGAAATGGCCCACATCACAAACTCTCAAAGCTGCAGGTGCTGGCATGGAGGTGGAGAGAAGAGAACACTTTTACATTGCTGGTGAGACCAAAAACTAACACAACCTTTTTGGAAGGAAGTATGGAGAATCCTTGAAGAACTCAAAGTACACCTCCCATTTGATCCCATAATCTCATTACTAGGCATGTATTCAGAAGAAAAAATCCTTTTATCCTAAGGACATTTACACTAAACTATTTATTGCAGCTACATTTACAATCACCAAAATGTGGAAAAAACCTAAATGCTTACCAACACAGGAATGGATTAACAAGCTGTGGTACATGTATACCATGGAATATTGTTCAGCCATTAAAAAAAAATGGAGACTTTACATCTTTTGTATTAACCTGGATGGAGGTGGAATACATTCTTCTTAGTAAAGCATCACAAGAATGGAAAAGCAAGAATCCAATGTACTTGATTCTAATATGAATGTAGTAGATGAGCTAATTCAAGGGGTGGGGTAGAGGAATGAGGAATGGGGGGAGGAGGAGGAAGAGAGATGGGGTTCATGATGTATGGCACATCTCTTGGGGGTGGGACACAAGTACAAGTAGGACTTTATCTAACAAATCCAATCAGTGTAACCTAATTATTTGTATCCTCAATGAATCCAAAACAATTTTTAAAAATGGATAGCCCGTACCACCTGTGGTCAGAGAGAAATGTGACAACAAATGAAGGAGCAGAATGATGTGACATTGGTAGGTTTGAAGAAGAGGAAAGGGGACCATGAGCCAAGGAATTTGGATAGTCTCTCAGAGCTGGAAAAAGCTAGGAAACAGAATTTCCCCCAAGAGCCTTCAAAAAAGAACCCTGACTGACAACACATTGATTGTAGCCTAAGAGCCATGCCAGACTTCTGACCTACTAAACCATAAAATGGCATAAGATAATAAAGTTGTGTTTTTTTAAAGCCAGAGTTTTTAATAATTTGTCAAACCAGCAATAGACAACTAATAAAGCTGTCCACATGCTAAATATGGCCTGATGTTGGAAAATTTCACATAAAACTATATTTATAGTTTCTTAAACTTAAAGTCCCAGAAGATCTCTTTACATTGATCCATATCTAGAATCTTAGTATTACTGAATCTTTTACTCCATGGACATGATATAGCTTCATTTTTCTAGCTCCCACTTCATTTTACTCAGCAACGTCTTATAGTTTTTAGTGTCAAAGTCTTAAATTTATTCCTATATTGATTGGTTTTCCTTCTCCTGTAAGAGGCATTATATTTTAATTTTATTTTCTAATTGTTGCTAATTTGTGTAAATGATTAATTTTTATACATTGGATTGTATAAAAAGCCCAGGACCTTGCATCTGATTGGTACTAGTAGCTGACTCCTTAGGATTCTCTACATATAGCTTATGTTATCTGGTAATAAAAACTGTTCATTTTTTACACCATGTAAGGACACAGCAACAAGGCACCATCCTAACAGCAGAGAGTAAACACTAATCAAACACCAAATCCAGTGGTACCTAGATCTTGAAGTTCTCAGACTCTAGAATTATGAGAAATAAATTTCAATTATTAACAATTAAAAAAAAATTACTTTTCCTCTTTTTAGTATTTATGCCTTTTTTTTCATTGTTGTGTTGCCGTGGCCAGGCTTCTACAACAATGGGAAATTAAAATAATGAGAAGAGTAAAAATAAATAAATAAATAAATAATGAGAAGGATATCCTCTTCTTTTTCCCAATTTTAGGGGGTAAAGTATTAAATATGTTAGGTGTACATTTTTTGTAGAAGTTCTTTTTCAGATTAAGAATGTT
This sequence comes from Loris lydekkerianus, assembly GCA_963574355.1. NCBI lineage: Eukaryota > Metazoa > Chordata > Mammalia > Primates > Lorisidae > Loris > Loris lydekkerianus. The sequence continues at coordinate 12,607 of CAUYPK010002503.1, forward strand.
ATCTATTTCTAATTTCCTGAGGCTATTTATCATAAATGTAAGCAAGATTTGTACCTGCTGTAAGTCAGTGTATATGTAGCTTTTGCATTTAGATGAGTTATTTATGGCCTGGCTTTTAACGTAAAACACTTTAAGAAAAACAACATTAAGTTTGTAATGTGCTGCTGCCTCTATCTGTTCAGATATGGGTAAAGGGGTAAGAAGTACATTATTAGAAGACAAGCAAGAAATGCTCTCCCAGAAAAGACTGTGTATATTCTAAGAATATTATTCCTTCAATCAAGATAATAGCTAGCTATCTTTACATAATACTTCACAGTTTACCACAGAGTTTTTACCTGTAAGATCTCATTTGATCCTTATAACCTGAGATAGATTAAATAAGTTATTTTCATTTTTTTACTATATTTATTCTACTATGGAAATAGGACTTAGAGGGCCGGGTGTGGTGGCTCATGCTTGTAATCCCAAAGTCTGGGAGGAAGAGGCAGGTGGATTGCCTGAGTTCACAGGTTGGAGACCAGCCTGAGCCAGAGAGAGACCTCATTTCTAAAAATAGCTGGCATTCTGGTGGGTGCCTGTAATCCCAGCTACTTGTGAGGCTGTGGCAAGAGAATCACTTAAGCCCAGGAGTTTGAGGTTGCTGTGAGCTATGACGCCATGGCACTCTACCAAGGGTGATAAAGTGAGATTCTATCTAAAAAAAAAAGAAAGAAAGAAAGAAAAAAAACTAGGCTTATAGAAATGACATAGAACACTATCATAGATGCTACATACAAAAATGTTAATTTAGACATTTCTGTGTATAATCCCATACTATTCAAACATTTTATTTGGTTGTATGTAGGAACAAAATGGTTGCTAAAGATGATGACATAGAATCTCTTCATTCTTAGCCCAATTATATGTCTTCAGAGATAATTCAGGACTTAAGTGACAAATGCTAAAACCCATTTCTTGGAATAAATTTTCCCCTGAGCTGTAAACTCATCCCTTAATAAATAAAAGGTATTTGAGGAACAGGGCCTGATTCCTACTCCCTTGTGCATGCCACCGCACATAGATCTGTGCCTGGTGCTGGCACACTGGACATCCCAGTGAAAATGTGTAGATTAGTAGTCTGGAATAACACAAGCTACGGCATCTTCTGAGAGGAAGTAGTGAACTTAAGTTCTAACAACAGATTTTTAAATCTCATATTTTATTACAGCAAAATTAAATAAAAAAATTTTGCCTCTTGAGAGTTACATGCTAATTCTCAAATTCCTTAATAACTGCCCTCTACTGAGTTTTTGAGAAATAATATAGAGCAATTATCTTGTATTTACACTTTACTTAAAATAAAAGGAAAAAGATCTGCTTTGGATGGCTATGATACAAATGGCGATTCATGACAAACTATAACATACGGCTAATGGGGACGAATTGTCAAATATGGATGATGACACAGTAATAAGCACTTAGCAGCATCTCTCGGTATTACAATGGTCTATTTTTTTTTTGTTTGTTTGTTTGTATCCTGCCTACCAGACTATAAACTCCCTGTGGGCTACAGCTGTGTCTTGTGCCCAAAAAGTGAATTGGGTTCCTACTATAATATCTAACATATGGTAAATTCACTAGACACCTAATGCATATTTGGTGAAGGAATGAATGGAATGAGCTCCAAAACCAAAAAGTACCAGCTTCAGGTCTGAATAAAACTACTTGTGCTTTTTCAATTTAATGCCAGAAGAATTTGAACACAAGAACACATGCTGGGGAGCAGGACATTTTTCTATCAAATGCTTTATTTATTCCTACATCTTTCAGACAGGCAGAGAGAATGTGCTCCAGGAAGGAGAATGGGATGCTGGGTGTCAAGTCTCCAGAGTTTAATTCCCAACTCTGAATCTCACCAGCTTCAAGGCCTTGGGCAAGTCACTTAACCTCTGCTCCAAACAGAAATAATACCGCCTCCTCCCAAGAGCACACCAAGGCGAGTTTGATTGATGGCTAAGCTCTTGAAGTCTTTGATGAAATGTGCTGAAAGTCTGCCAAGTATTACTACTGCTAATAATAATAATGTTTTTCTAACATAGTCCCATGGAGCAATACAAATTGGTAACAAGGGACAGATTGCTCCATGGAAGCAAATTGTGACCACTTCTTTTTGAAAGAGGTATGATAGGTTTAATTCCACCCTGGCATCATTTTCTGCAATCTGTTCTCTCCTTATTTATAAGGAGAACAAGTTGTCAAATGTCTACATGAGATGCTCAGGATTTTTTAGAAAGGAGAAATGAAGAGTACAGACAATCATAGTATGGAAAATTATGTTTCTTGGACAGGTTAATTTATTTATAAAAGATAAAAAGGTTATTAGTAACATAGAAATATTGTCATTTGTTATTTCATCAGTTACATGGTTTTACTATATACACAATGAAAACCTAAGGGAAACACTAATCTATCAATTTAGTTTCAGATCATCTATTTCTTAAAATAGAAATATTATTCTATACTAGGCAAAAGCTTTGTTCTTTTCTCTTATAATATCTAATAATTCTTTAAAAATAAGACTGATAATTTTTTGGTTACAAACATAATACATATTTAGTCTAAAAAATTTGGACAAAAATATAGAATATAAATAAATAAAATTTGGGATATTATTATAGTGTACTAATTAGAAATAAATCGTCTGTGTAGATTGCCAAGATTCAGTCACATCTTTGTCATTTTCAGTCTGACCAGGCATCTTAATTTCTACATACTGCAATTTCCTGATCTTCTAAGTTAGAAAAGTCATGTGTATCTTCTGGGCTGTTGTGGAAATTATATTAAAAGTGCATGTGAAGCACTTAGGAGAGTGTCTGGCCCAGAGAATACTGTTCAATAAACTATTGTTGTTGTTATGTAATTACTCAATCCTAAACTTAAAAATTAAAATTAACACATAGTTTCTCTTTAAAAAAATTGAGATCATGCTATACAAACTATTTTTAACCTTCTTTTTCTTTACATTATATTACATTATAAGGATTTTCTTATGACATTAGACATTTTTCTACATTATGGTACAAAAATTTAAGATAACAAAATACTCTATTGATGCATTTGTTTTGATCTAAAGAGATATCTTTTATTGTCAGCCATTTATATTGCTTCTAATTTTTGTCTATATGCAATGACCATCATTACGGCTTTGGGTAGATGTCTAGAAATAGAATTTTTGAAAAGCAAAGGATATACATACTTTTCAATCTTTTGCTATGAACTTGTCCTCCAAAAAATTTGAGACAGTGGCATATATTCATAATATAATGTTGTCCTTTTAAATCTACATAAACATACTCTTTGTCCCTAAGATGCTCTCTTATTGGAAGTTAGGAGGCAGCTATATAAATGAGGAGAGAGTGAAATAGATCAAAAGAGTGTGGAAAACTTTTTTTATTTTTCCAAGATAGACTTTTACGGAGGAAAAAGAAAACTGTGGATGGACATCTCAGAAGATTTATAAGTCTTGATAAAAACTGGCAATCATAGACTCTCCCCATTTCCTCTATTTAGAAGAATCTGTTTTCAAATCTCTGTTATTTTCTTCTCTTTTATCTTATAATACATAATATCAAGTCTGTTTTGAAAATAGCTATATTTTAGCATAATTTTTATTACATTCTTATAATTTGCTTATACAAAAAATCAGTTAACAGAAAGTCAAACTCTCCTCTGATACTTTTAAAGTTTTAAAGTTTAAATAGCCGAAGATGTTAACAGATGGAAAAACATACCATGCTCATGGCTGGGAAGAATCAACATTGTTAAAATGTCCATACTGCCCAAAGCAATATATAATTTTAATGCAATACCTATTTAAGTTCCATTGTCATACTTTAAAGATCTTGAAAAAAATCATACTTCGTTTTATATGGAATCAGAAGAAACCTCGAATAGCCAAAACATTACTCAGCAATAAAAACAAAGCAGGAGGAATCACGCTACCAGACCTGAGACTCTACTATAAATCGATAGTGATCAAAACAGCATGGTACTGGCACAAAAGCAGAGAAGTAGATGTCTGGAA
>CAUYPK010002505.1:0-24313 GCA_963574355.1 Loris lydekkerianus
ACAGCCAATGTGGTACCATGCCACTGGCCCGACCCTGTCACTCACCTCTTCCCCCGCCTTCTTTCCCTGCCCCTTCTCCACAATAAAAAAATAAATAAATTAAAAATAAAAATAAAAATAAAAATAAAAATAAAAAAAAAATAAATAAAAAAATAAACCTTAAAAAAAAAAAAAAAAAATTAAAAACCTTAAATATCCTGAGAAGGATAAACTGCAAAAATTGAGAGAGATCCAAATGGACTCTGAAGGTGTGTGTAAGGTCCATCTTGGTGAGACCAATTTCTGCAAGTTTTCAATGCAGAATTAGTATAATGGACAGGGAGTTACGGAACTCCAGGGAGTGGAAAAGGGGAGAGAAAGAAAGGACAAAAGCCCTGTGGGTAGATCCTTGAAAGAAAAGTGGAATGGTCAGTATTGTGATCATTGCTATTCAAAGTATTTATTATCCAGTCTCTGTAACTACAAGAATTAGTTAATGTAACTACCCATTTGCACAGAGAATCAGTGTTAAGTGAATATTCACCAATGAACTGATCGCTTACAAAATTAGGCCCCAATCATTCCTTGCATAACATTAGCGTTTAGCTGGACTCAATATGTCAATGTCATTGTAAGTTAGTCTCCGGTTAATTCATCAACTTTGTAAACATCTGAAAATGAGATGTAAATCCAATGCACATTCATTTAATAATGCAGAACTGATCTTGTAAAAAAAAAATCCAGAATTTCATGAAATGAAGGTAAATAATATGGAAAGAAGTGCAAGAATGATGGTTTTCTTGACAAATGAAGACTTGGATGGGATAACTCCAGTGAACAACTGAAGGAAGGAAACTGAAGAAGGTTTCTGACCAAAAATCTCTCCCCAAAAAGAGTGGTTTTGAAAGTGTTTAAGAGTAGCCCACAAGAAAACTGAAGAAGCCTTATAATAGTTTTCCAAAAGTAACCTTCCATATTAGGATGCTGTGAAAATCAAATCTTTCCTGTGAAGGGAAGAATGTGTTTTTCTACAATGCAGTTTTGTCAGGAAAGTTGTGGTAAAAAAATTCACCTTGATCCATTCTTTATTAATTATGAGAATTAGCATATAGTTTCAAATGCAACTGAAAGTCTGATAAATAGAAAATAGGTTTGATACATTTTCTAATTTTCAGGTTAGTTTTCAGATAAAATCTGAAACAATTTTTCAATATCTGCTATGAAAAATTGGAGCTTAGAGCCTGTAGTCCCGGCTACATGGGAGGCGGAAGCAGGAGAATCGCTTAAGCCCAGGAGTTGGAGGTTGCTGTAAGCTGTGACACCATGGCACTCTACCCAAGGTGACAGCTTGAGGCTCTGTCTCAAAGAAGAAAAGAAAATTTGGAGCTTATTTTAAGGAAGTATGTGGCCTTTTCCAATACAATGAACCTTAGAAATGGATAATCTCTGATTATCTTGAAAGGTCCCTGAGCACCAATCCAGAGCAGTGCATCAAATTGATGGGGAGAGAGTTAGAAGAAGAAACAAGGGGAGTGGCTGGGCTCTCTCTTTTCATTGTTCTTTTACAATGCAAGAGACATGAGTCATATCTGGAACTCAGGTGAAGTCTCTGCTTCTTGAAGGTGACACTGTTCCAGCTGCCCCACACATCTCGAGATTTGAAAGTTTAGAAAATATATAAAAGAATGGAAAATATCTGGAAAATCATTAGTGTGGGAATTCTTTTACATAGCCTGTTAGTGACAATGTGAAATTTCCATAAGGTCTGTAGTTCTTTAAAATGATCAAACTGGAGTCTCCCCCACGTTCTTTTATCTGGGGAAATATAATAGTGTGCAGTTGTGATATCAATACCGGGATGACAGAAATTCCTTCCCTGAACTTAGCTTTTTAGATACTATCAACATTTAGGAACTCCCTGTTATCTTTGAGTTCTTGTGCACAGACCAAATCAGTAGCCGCCCTTCTGTTCAAGATTTTTTAGAATTAAGAGTTAGTTCAATCGTTTTTGATGTTTGCAAGCACATATTAGGAAGAAAAGTAGACATTCACCCATATGCCCCTCTGCCAAGAATAAAATGTCACAGAAGAATTATATTGACCAGACTTCCTAGTTACAAAAAACCTGGGTCCACTCAGAGTACATTTACTCTGCTAATTCAAGCGGTAAAAGGGATATATTTTAAAATAGCAGATAGCTCACATTACCATTAAGAGAACTGGAGAAACAATCTCAAAGCTAATTTTCCTAGAATAATGGCCAAAACCTCTCCTCAGAAACAGTCCAGTGAAAATCTGTTGCAATCAAGAGTAAGCACCAAATTGCAGTTATTTGAACTGTAGTTACAACTGCTGAGAGTACCTCGGGTGTTTTTCTGTGCTAGGAAATTTGACATTGCAACACTCCTGCCCCCAAGACCAGACACCTCTGCTGCCACCTACGGAAAGAGAGCTCTTCGCTCATGTCCATCTTGTCGTCAACGTCTCATGCAAGTGCCTGTGATCCGTGCTGTCCACGTCACATGCCTGCATCTCAGCTCCAAGGCAGGCTGGGAACTCCTGCATCTCAGCTCCAAGGCAGGCTGGGAACTCAACACTCTGTGGCAGATGAGGGTCACATAAAGTAGAAATTTTCCCCCAAATTACAAAGCTACTAAAACGATAAAGGGCAGCCAGAGTACGATTAATGTCCATGACAGGGATGACAAAGTTTAATTAGCCTGTCTCCCTGCAGCCCTTTCCTGAGGAGAACAGCCCCAGGCATCCTTTATGGATGCAGTTACAGGAGTAATATGATGTATTGAATAAAACCAACTCCACTCACCTGCATACATTGAACTGGGTCAGGGATTTGGTCTGAGTCAAAGGCAACCATATGAAAGCTGGCCAAACTGAAACCAAGGAGTCAACTGCTTCTTGCTGGTTTGAAATGAAGCTTTGCCCAACAGCGGCCCTGCAGAATGATTCGTCATGATTATCATGATAGTCATTCTTATTGTCAACATCTCCGACTTTTACTTATACTCCAGGAACTACACTAAGTGCTTTATAATAATATCTAATAATATTTAATTTTCTTAGCACTCTATGAGGTGAGAGTGATTATCACCATTTTCCAGGTGAAGATCCTGAGATTTATAGATGGACTATTAATATGAGACCTATGATATGTAAATTAAAAGCTGGGATTTGACTCCAAGCTGACCGGCAACCTCAAGTTTTTAGTTGACACTGTGTCACAATCCATCAGCGCCTCTCTTGGGATGCAGAAATGCTCAGTACACATGGAGGTGGGGGGGAGTACTGGACAGACATATGTTGTTTATCTACCCAGTATTCCTTCCCTGGGGGAACCACTCCTCCCTGTCCCTTGTGGTTCTGCAAACACTGATTATGTTCACTGCTCTTTTAGCCTCCAGGTGGGACATGTGACCGAGGACTATGACGGAGGCTCTCCCTGCTACTCTGGAGATCCTGAGAAAGATCTTCTTTCCTCTTCTTTCTTTGGAAGCAGCATGTAAGCAAACATTTTCCTGGGAAAGGAGGACCTGAGGTGAAAGCCGCAGAACAACAGGCCACCCCACCCACTTTCACATGGCGATGGACCTCCAAGGACTTGGAAGAGACTGTTGAGAGAACCCAGGGTTCCATCGTGTAATACAAATAAGATTGGGATATGAGAAAAGAGGTAAGGACAAGTTTTAATAAAAAAGACCACCTCAGGGTGGCTCCTGTAGCTCCGTGAGTACACATACACAAACCTGGCCCAGGCCTGCTGAACAACAATGACAACTGCAACAAAAAAATAGCCTGGTGTTGTGGCAGGCACCTGTAGTCCCAGCTACTTGGGAGGCTGAGGCAAGAGAATCGCTTAAGCCCTAGAGTTGGAGGTTGCTGTGAGCTGTGATGTCACAGCACTCTATCAAGGGTGACATAGACTCTGTCTCAAAAAAAAAAAAAAAAATACCACCTCAACCCTAAAAGACAATGTGGGGGCCACTGATGGTCATGAGAACCACCACCAAGTTGAACCAAAATACCTGGAAATTGTTTTATTCTGTTGACTTTTGGGAGTTATTAGTACCCACTGTAGGAAAATATGTATGTTTATTTGTTAGGTGACTTAGTCATGTTTAATCTTATTTAATAGATTGAACCATTTAGCCAGTCAGATGCCTTTTATAGCTAACTCATCTGGCTGCCTCATCAAGACTCAATATTACTCATAATCATGAGTCACACCATGCTGGTAGTCATCTGCCTGGAAGGCAATGTAACAGGGCCACTTGAGGAAGTACTGGGCCCCCAAAAATGATGGGAAGGGCACCAAGCCTGGCTGCTTACCAGAAGCCAGGAGTGAAGATCAAGAAATATCTGGAATTCCAGAAAGTATCAGCCCAGATTGCTATTCACTCAGATGACCTTGGGGTCCCTGTGCCCTCTCACCCACTGATTCTCAAAACTTGGGGTAAGAGTTTTGGTGTCCACCCCTGAACCCTACTCCACACCCAGGAATAAAAGCTGAAGCTCTCTGTCAAGCTGTGTGAGCTTTCATCATTAACAACCACATCTTCTTTTTGTTTTTAAGTAAAAATGTCTTGATTATATTAAATTTGGAAAATACCCAAAAAAGAGAAAGAAGAAAATCATCTTTGACTTTGCCACCTACAGACAATAACTAGTTGTCCCTCAGTTCTCATTCTTTCCAACAGCTCTATGATAAAACTTATGACCTAGGGATTTGAAGAGTTTATTTTAATTCCAAGTCCTTCTAGTTCTTTGCTTTTGGAAAAGTCACTGATAAAGGTCAAAGACAATGATTAATATTAACATTACTATAATAAGAGACTGACTTAGAATGATGACTTCCCAAGTGGAATGATCTATCTTCTATCTGAACTCCATTCACAAGTAACTTCTTATTTATCCACTGTTTTTCTAAATTATCATTTGGAGAACCCCATTCTAATCATTGGCAGAGTTAACAATCTACCTCAATTCAAATATCTCATTATTTGTTCTTTATGGAAAAGCCTCACATTCATTACTCCCTTCCTAAATATCTGGAATAAGAAGGTTTTGTATTTCCCATTTCAGCCTGGTGAGTTTTGTGTTACAAGATGGTTTAAGGGGTATTGCTCCTGAAATTGTAAGGAAACTACCTAAAAGGCATTATCCAAATAAGTATTATATGCAATAATATTATATGCAAATAAAGATATTATAACAAATTTAGAGATTACTTAGTCTGAACTTAAAAGAGAACTGCTACATTTACATGGGTACACACATATAAACACACATAGACATAATTATGGCTATGAACACAGTCTTAAATCCATGATAGTAACAAGTCTAGTTTACAGTATGTGCTCTGAGTCCTTTGACTTCAGAATTCTGAGAATAATTTTGCAGTCCTACAAATGCTTTTGAAATAATCTTGGGATTATTATTTTTCCTAAGGAATAAGTAGAATTGTAAATATGCCTCTTTTCCACTCAGATAATTGCAAACGAAGACATGTGCAGCAAAGCATCATTCTCAGAAAATTCTAAATAAAGCCAAAAATGCTTGGACCTCAGCATGTACTTATTGTGGGTATTAAGTGGTTATTAATTTTAAAAATCAGCATGACACTTACCCTTATTTGATTGCATTTGATAGAATTACAGCTCTTGATGGAGTCCAGAGCCTTTTCTCAGGGACATTGGAATTGACACTTCTTGACTGGGGGATATTTGCCAGATGCTAATGACAGGAGTCGCCTGGCCTGCTGTGTGGGGCTAATTGCATAAATGGGAAGTCTGAGCAACAGAAGCCGCTGCTGGAAGTGCGCAGTTGTCTGTGTTTTCTCAATTGGTAATATTTCCATCTAGAGAATTTTCTTGTTTGTTTCATTTTCCTTTTACCTTTGTGGTATATTTAGGCATTATGTGCATATAGTATATATTCTAAGTAAAACAACAGGTATATAAATGTAGAATATATGTATGACTTCCTGTCTATTATCACTCATGCATCTGTAGATACGGACACAGGTGCAGCTGTGTGTGCACACGTGTCTCTCCCAGACAATGCTGGAGACACATTTAACAAGGTGTTTTTTTTTTTTGCAGTTTTTGGTCAGGGCAGTGTTTGAACCCACCACCTCTAGTATATGGGGTCAACACCCTACTCCTTGAGCCTCAGGCGCCGCCCCACACTTAACAAGTTTTTACTCTTTGGAACCCCCCTTTCTAAATTCCAAACTGACCACCTTCTTCTGTCTACATGTTTTCCTTCTAATGCTACAGTTTGGTTTTTTTTAACATTCCCTAAGACTTGATTTGATTTTCAGTCCCAGCTTTCTTTCAGCCTTTTCTATGCCAAGTGCTCTAGCAGGCCCAGTTGGTACAGTGTTGGCTAGAACAGACCTGATTTCTGCCCTTATTGGGGGGGCAGTGTTGGCTAGAACAGACCTGGTTTCTGCCCTCACTGTGGGGAATGCCATTTAACATTATTTCTTCAAATAATTAGAATGATCAGTCTGATCCAAATTGTATTGTTTTGGTTTGGGTTCTCTGAGAAGTAGACACCAGTATGGAATTTGACATGCAACAGGTATATTGGGGGAAACCTATGGAGGATAAAAGGAACAGGAAACACGAGTAGGTGGGGAACCTCTCCCTGCAATGCAGTTCTGAAACCTGGGAGAGGAGTTAAAGAAAGAAGGAGACGGAGCTGAAAGAGCTTCAGACCACTGTGCAACCCTGAGTAAAATCATACCAGGGCCACGGGGCGCTCCAGCAAAGATGGCCTGTTAGAGGAGCCCGGTGTTGGGTGGAAGCAGCCTGGCTCTGCTGCCTCTGCTGGGGGCAGCCTGGGTAGAGTTGTCCCTGGGGTGTGTGATGAAAAGATCCTAAAGGGGAATGTTTAAAGGATGAAGGCTGCTGCCTAATGATGCTCCTTGTAGCAGATTCTCTCCCTAATCCCATCGATGTGGTGCATTCTCGTGGCCGCCACATGGGTGGGCTTTAGGATTGTAGTCTCAGAGACAAGGTTGGAGTAGAGTGGGAGGAAGGGAAATGCTTCATTGCCGCCTCCATGTAAAGACTACAGATATTAAGAATGTAACTTTGTGACACTAACACCAGTACATACTTGTGTGCTTACCAGTTCTATTGAAAGTGTATATGGGCTGTTTATAATGATGCCCATATTAGGATGCCTAAGGCTTCAAATTCTTTTTCACTTTCTCCCCACAGCAGAAGCCTACCGGCAGTCGGGTATAGAATTAGTCACAGCAGGCCTCCTGCAGCCTTACCCTCTTCTAGATGCTTATGTCATACTCTTCCCCAGTTCCATAAATCTAGAATAAGTAATGCAAACCTTTGGATTGCATTTCCCCTTTTCTTAAAACAAAATAACACCTCCCTATACTATCATTATCAATAAAAGACTTGTAGCAAAGGAAAAGAAAGATCAAGTGTCTTAGTCTGTTTTGGGCTGCTCGAACAAATATACCACTGACTAGGTAGCTTATAAAATAATAAACATTTATTTCTCTCAGTTCTAGATCAAGGCTCTGGCAGATTCTGTGTCTTGTGATAGCTGTTCATCCTAGGTAGCCCCTTCTCACGGAGTTCTTGCAAGGCAGCTCTCTAGGCCCCTGTTTATAAGGACATTAACCCCATTCATGAAGGTTCTACTCTCATGACTTAATCACCTTCTAAAGGACCCACCTTCTAAAACCATCACCTAATTTGGGGTGGTGGGGGCTGGTGGTGCTGGTGGTGGACGCAAATATTCAGACCATAACACCAAGCAAGAAAACTTAATTAAAAAAAAAAAATTACTGACTCAGCACCCGTAGAGCAGTGGTTATGGTGCCAGCTACATGCACCAAGACTGGTGGGTTCAAACCCGGCCCAGGCCAGCTAAACAACAATGACAACTACAACAAGAAAATAGCCGGGCATTGTAGTGGGCACCTGTAGTCCCAGCTACTTGGGAGGCTGAGGCAAGAGAATCACTTAAACCCAAGAGTAGGAAGTTGCTGTGAGTTGTGATGCCATGGTGCTCTACTGAGGGTGACATAGTGGGACTCTGTCTCAAAAAAAAAAGAAAGAAGAAGAAAAATTACCAAACCACGTGATTATCTCCAGAGTAATTATGACCCAATTGCTCTTGATTGAACCTTTCTCCAGGTAGCAATCTCAGCCAAGATAGCTTTAGCAGGTCTGAATACTGAGAAGTTCAAAGTATTTTAACTAGAAACATACCATCTCCAAAATTATTACCACCAGAACAATTTTTGAAATAGCAAAACCATTAATCAACTGAATTTTTCAGGTTAAAAAAAAAGGAATCAGTAAGTGTCCAAGTGGGTTGTATTTCAGATGAACATCTGGCAGTTGGATTTTTTTTATTTCTATAAAAAACACTAGAGAATCAAGAGAAACTTTTTTTTTGGCCTCCAAAACTGGAAATATGAGAGCATTAGACACAATGAGTAGCCAAGAAGGTGGTCAGATGCCCTTAATGTTACTTCTCTATTTTTCCAAAATACTAGCTCCACTCTGTTAATTGATTTTGAAACATAATGATGATGACCTTAACATTGCTTTAAGAAACAGTAAATTAAAACAGTTTGTATATTTTAGCCAGTTCTCTAGATTTGTGTTGTCCAATATAGTAGTAGCCACACATGGCTACTTAATTTAAATCAAATTTACATTAATTCAAATGAAACAAGATAAAAACAAAAACAAAAACAATGCCTCAGTTGCACTGGTTGCTTTTGGAATGTCCCTGGAGCCAGAGGTATTGGACAGTGAAAGATTAGGTTTTAAGGTAAATTGTCTTGGTATATTGGATAGTCAAACGGCTTCTCCCTTGCAGATGGTTAAACAAATAATGTGTTTGACCTTAGCAAAGGCTTATAACTGTCCCTCTACTATGAAAACTTCCTCCTCTCTCCCCCCTCAGGCCTTCCTTCCCTTCCTTTGTTTTTTCTTCTGTTGTCTGATGAGAAGACAGCTTATGCTCCTAAAACCTTCTCACTAGGGGTAGCCTTCCCCTCCCACATCTGGGGTTTAGAGCACAAGCAAAAAGAGATTTCAGATCAGTTAGAATTTCAAAATAGTAATCAGCTGGAGTTGTACCCTTCCTCTTGGAAATAAACTTTTGCTTATGTTAAATCCAATGTTTTAGAATTAAACAAGATCATATTATCTTAAGTCTGTGTTTTATTTACCTAAGTAAAGATCAAAGAACTTAGTAGCTGGGGGTTGTGGTGGGCGCCTATAGTCCCAGCTACTCAGGAGGATAAGACAAGAGAATCGTTTAAGCCCAAGAGTTTGAGGTTGCTGTGAGCTGTGACACCATGGCACTCTACCCAGGGTGACATAGTGAGACTCTGTCTCAAAAAAAATAAAAAGAAAAGAAAGAAGAACTTAGCATTATAAAAACAAAAAATATGTTTGAAAGTTAAGAAAAACAGCTTTAATTATATATTTATATTTTTTTTTAAAAAATCAATTACTTCTTCCAAAAGACATTTACTGAAAATATTTATATTAGGTAAAAATATGACCAACATTTTAAAGATACCAGAAATATTTTTATGTTTAGTTTGAGAAAATGTTATACATACTAGTGATGCTAACTATTAATCCTATTGCTTAAATGATTAATAGATTTAGGCCAGGCATGGTAGCTCATGCATGTAATCCTAGAACTTTGGGAGGCTGAGGCAGGAGGATTGCTTGAGCCCAGGAGTTTGAGATTGCAGTGAGCAATGATTGTATCACTGTACTCCACCTTAGGTGACAGGGCAAGACTCCGTCTTTAAAAAAAAAAAATCATTGCTAGATTTAGAATATCAGAACAGACTCATTTTAATTGAACAATATTTACTTAAGTAAAAACATTCATACATTTCAACTCTTGTGCAGCACGTATGGAAATACAGTCATAGATCTAGGTGTCACAAAAGTGGAACTTCATTTCTCTGTAGCTGAAATTAAACCATCTCAACAAGCTCCAGGTAGCACAAAGCCTACTCTTGCCAAGTGACTCTAAACTGAATCATTTCCAGATTCTTCTCCGTTTTCTTTGGGTAATTCAGTCGTATCCTGGTTTAGTATACTTTCTTTCTCTTCCTCTTCTCCAAGGGGGGATCTTATTTACCCATTCATCTAATATTTATTGGGTTTCTACTATATACCAGCAACAATAGACCTTGGGGATATGGTGGCAAATAAGATAAAGATCTTGCTCTTGTGGACCATATGTTCCAGTGGGGAAGATAAACAATAAGGAAACAAATAAGCACATGAAAAGTATCCATGGTGATAAAAGCTCTGCAGAGAATTAAAACGATGTAGTGTGAAAGGGACTTGAGTGAGCAGGGAATCCTCACTGTGGTGATATTTAAGCTGAGAACTGAAATAATATCAAAGAATCAGCCTTGAGAAAGGGAAGGGAGCCCTTCAGGTGGAGGGAATGGCAAAGCCAAGGACGCTAGGGTGTGAGGAGGCGCCTGGTTCATCGCTCCAGAGGCTCCCATGGCGTCCAGCCACCAGCACAGAGGATACTACATCTCCCCCCTGACCCAGAGCAATGTATGGAGTGGCCTCAATAAGTGAGGGGCTTCAGCAGCTAGAAAATTCTAGGAAAGAGAAACTTCAATATTATCTTAGAGTTTACGTTACACAAGCATAAAAATTCCTTGAGAAGCCTGTGTGTCTCTTACCTTTTATTTTCTATTCTTTGCTTGCTTATTTTTGGTTTTCAGAAGAAAATAAAGAGGCAGCTAGGAAAGTCTAAACAGAGCTTGATATGGCATAATTCAAAGCAAGAGACAAGATGACTCTTTTTCCTTGATAGGAATGTTGTCTTTCTTGCAGGACCCCACTGGCCTCTTGTCACTCTTGCCTAAGGTGAGCACTTAAAAAAGACAGCACACAACACTGAGCTGTTTGGGACCCTCTTTATGTTAATGTGGTTTTCAAAAACATGTAACAAAAATAAAGTATTGTACTCTGTATGTTCTTTACATTATTTTTTATACCTTAAGGATATGCCATCTTTCCATCCAGCCAGCTGCCCACTCTCCACTATTAGGCAGTTAATTGATCATCCAAAGGCAAGCTTGTTCTCTGTCAGTCATCTCTGGTTCCTTCAGCTCTCCCTTCCCTCAGAATCCCTTATTCTACACTGAACAGTTCAGCACCTTAGCATGTGTTAATACATATTGTCCATTCTGATCATCACAAAGGTGGCAAGAATTGACCAGGTAGACGTTGCTGTAGTCCCACCTTGTTAATGAGGCAGCCGATGCCCAGAGTACTGACATATATAAGTGCTGTGTTCTTCTATTAACAGCCATTTGCCTTTTTATAAAGTTCAACATACATTTTTGACCCAGCACCCTCCAGGTATTTGCCCAAGAGAAATAAAAATATACGTCCGCACAAAGACATGTACACAAATGCTTAGTGTAGCTTTATTCATGATAGCTAAAAGCTCGAGTAGCCCAGGTATTCATCAGTAGGAGAGTTGTGGTGCGTGGATACAGTGGAAAACTACTCAGCAACAAAAAGAAACAAATGACAGATACTGCAAGAACGTGGGTTTGGGTGGCACCTGTGGCTCAGTGAATAGGGCGCCGGCCCCATATACCAAGGGTTCAAACCCAGCCTGGCCAAAATGCAACAAAAAATAGACGGGCCTTGTGGCAGGCACCTGTGCCAACTACTCGGGAGGCTGAGGCAAGAGAATGGCCTAAGCCCAGGAGTTGGAGGTTGCTGTGAGCTGTGACGCCACAGCACTCTACCGTGGGTGAATCTCAAAAACCCTACACTGAGCAAAAAAGCCAGCCTTAAAAGAACACATATTACATGATTCCACTAATATAGAAATTCACACAGGCAAAATTAATCCAGAATGACAAAAGCACATCAGAGGTTGTCTGGGGCAAGGAATTGGGGTGAGTATAGAGTAAAAGGATGAAGCTTTTTGGGACGATGGAAATATTCTATATCCTAATTGCAGCAGTGGATGGGTGTACAATTTTACCAAAATCCATTGAACTGTATACTTAAAATAGGCACATTTTAGTGTATGTAATTTATATCTCAATAAAAACAATTAAAAAATCATTATCAATAGTTTGGGGCCTTAGCCAAAAAATTTAGATTTCTCTTATAAGTGGCAGGGAATAATGGAAAGCTTGGTTCTTTTCAAAAGTTGTGCTTTATTGGTCTTATTTTCTATTATAAAGTAATACCTGTTTATTGTAGAAAGTGAATTAATAAGATAAAATTAATAGAATTAATTAATTCTATAAATTACAAAAAAGTATAAATGAGGAAACACAAATCACCTTATTCAATAGGTTATCTTAGGAGAGACTTATTAATCATCTCCTTTCATAGTATTTTTATTGACACATTTAAAAACATGTAAATTTGTTATTTTAAGAACAAAAACTCATAGAAAATAGAAAACCATATCTCCCTATAAAGTGTATACGCACACATATGTATGTATATATGTATATATGACATATATTAATATGTGTATATATACATATTATGTAATTTCTCCTCTGATCTGCATAGGAAAAGCTAGGGGGATATAGGGAACTGTCCGTAAGTCAGAAAGTTCCAGAAAAGGAAGAAACTATACCAAGAATGAGAATATATCTTAGCTTTGAGGATAACATGCAATAAGCAGGTAGGGAAAGGACAGGAGCGAGCTCCCCGCACAAACTTGAAGGTCACCTTCAGGGAAATGAAGCCTGTAGGTGCTCATAGATTCCAATAAGGTAGAATAAAAAAATAGAAAACTGGGGTGGCGGTCCCCGTGGGCTGGCCTTGATAAGCACAAGGACTGAGACAGGGGAGTTGGTTGTAGAGCAGGAGTGGAAAGAAGGAAGGAAGGAAGAAAGGAACTGTGTGTGTCCCCATCTCTGGGAAAGCCGGGGCTCCTCCTGACACGGAGGGAGACTTTCAAGATTGCAGATGTTGGTTGGCTCCCTCCAGAGGCTGGATCCACAGCAGAAGTGAAAAACTCCTTCCCAAAGTATGGACTGCAGAGAAGATGGCTGCTGACCAGTGAGATGACCAGAAATTGGTCCTTTTGGAGAATTACTTGATGCTGGTCACTTGGAGCTCTAGGATATTGAAGTATTCCCAATTCCTGGCCACAGATGGACTCGTGCTAAAATGAAGGTTCGTGTCAGCTCCTCCTTTTTGTGAGAACAACTCACAGGTTGTACTTCTGCAAAAGCTGTCCTGATGGGCAGCGCCAGTGGCTCAAAGGAGTAGGGCGCCGGCCGCATATACTGGAGGTGGCAGGTTCAAACCTGGCCCTGGCCAAAACCTGAAAAAAAAAAAAAAAAGAAGCTTTCCTGGTGAGGATGGACCACCCTGTCTTTATGTGGGAGCAACAGCTCAGGCCACAGTCAACCAGAGCTTCACCCCTGCCGTCACAGTAGTTTCTCCATGGATGGGTGAATGACTGAGAGCCACTGGGGTGCCGTGTGACGTTCTCTGAGAAGAGTGGTGTGTGGCAGGACCCGTTCTTCCAAAGCTGAAATCTGAGACAAGATCTGCAGTCACTACCTTGACCGTCCTGGAGCCATCTCAGAAGAAATAGATGAGAGATGGACAAAAATCCCGTTTTGAAAACAGTGTGTGCGTCCTGAATCGTGCCATGGCGGATGTCATCTATACTTGATTTTTTCCTTTTTTTTTCTTCACTCAGTTCCCCAGTAAGTTCACTTCTTGTTTCAATCAGTTGAGGTCAGGTTTTCTGGCACATGCAACAGAAGTGGAAAGCTCCTGCTGCCTCCTCTGCCTGGAGTTTCCCTACTGACTACATTCTGGCTTGGGGCAAATCCCTCCTTTTCTTTCAAGAGGCACTTTAAGCACCAGTCATCGGTTTTAAGTTTTTCCTGCCTCCTACATCCCATCCAACTGATACCTCCTTTCTTTTCCACCTCTGGACCTGTACCCACCTTTATCACAGTCCCTAAATTGCTTTATGTCCCTTGTTCTTATGGGCGTGGGGCTCTCTCTCTCTCTCTAAGGTCTGCTGAGGGCAAGACTCATCTTCAGAGACTAGCCCAGTATTCTGAAACATAGCAGGTTTATGACTAGTATTTGTTGCAGAAAGGAATGAATGAAGGGACTAGGCAAACATCTGTCCCTTGAGGTTTCCAAAAAAAGACAGTCACATCTCAGCAGGTAGGCACAGTGATGCCATGGAGAATTTAGGATGGATATGGAAGAAACCAATCTACCAGGCAGTTAGTTCTCCTGTCTGAAGGGCTTCACTGTTGAGTACTCCCAGCCCAGGAGCGTAACTTGAGAGGGGGAAACTCAGGGCTGTTTAAATGGTACCCATGCCTAGCACTGATCTTTATAGCAACTATCATCAAACTTATTTCTAGGTAGGAAGCTCAGTGTGCAGCTCTGGAAAACCAAAGACACAGAAGCTGAGAAAATGAGATCAGAGTTGATGATGAAGCAATTTCTAAGTATTTAAGAAATGTTTATTGATCATTTGAATTTGTTTCTTACAAGCATTTTTCCCTCTCCATTAATGTGAAAAACTGTGGGATTGTAAATATAATAATGGAAGAACAGAATTAGATTAATAGTTGTAAACAAAAAATATTTGAAGGTTCAAATAATTTTCTAAAATTATCCTCAAGATGATCCCAGCAAATAGACCTGGATAACTGTCATGTTTTGGTGTACTGATCTTGTTGACTTTCCCAAATCAGAGGGTGGCCAAGTGTAAGCTCTATCACATATTACCAAGAAGACCTTGAGCTTGTTATTCAACATAACAAGGTTATAATTCTATCACTTCTTCAATGGGGCAATAAAACCATTGCTAAGAACTAATGAAGGGAAAGAAGGGAATCTAAAATGAGCTCGCATGCCTTTATGTTCCCAGTCTTGTGCTGTTTATTTTTATAGATTGCACCTGTCAGGATTTTCTTGATTGCAAGTGACAGAGAAAAACAAAATAAACACCCTTAAGCAAAACCAGGATATATTAGCTCTCATAACTAAAAAGTCCAAACGTAGATTTAGGTTAAAATGGTGTCACTGGAACACAACCACTCTCTCTCCTCTGTTTTCCGTGTTAGCTCAATTTCCGATCATTACTGTCCCATGTGGTTACAAGTTTCTGAAGCAGCAGCAGACCTCATTTAAGTCCATTAGAAAAGAAGTAATTACCTTTTTCTTAGGATTCCCAGCAAAAATCACACAGAGTTTTATTGGCTATTTGGATCATGAGCTCATCCATGAACTAATCATTGTGGTCAAAAGAAAAGTGATGTCCTTTCTGATTGGCTAGGCTCTAATCACATGCCCATACCTCAAGGCAAGGGTAGCGTCAACCACACCATAATGTTATGAACTGAGGGAGGTAGAGCTGGTGATCTCCTAGAAGGAAATCATGCTATGGTTACCAGGTGGAAGAATAGAGGCTGAAGCGACAACTCATGTCAATGACCCAGGTGGAACTCTTAATGCCCCAGGCTGCACAAACATGGTGGCGGTGGCAGTGGTGTGAGGAGGATGGGAGTGACACACAGGATCACAAGCACACACTAGAATTCCTTTATCTCTATCAGCCTCTCAGCTTCTAACCAAATTATTCTGGGAGGAAGGGTCTACAGACTCTCCTAATAAGTTTCATGTCCACTTATAAAACAATTCTTTTGAGTAGCATTCAGCACTTGTAACCACCCTCCCCTTTTGCCAAATCCTCCTATGATATTTCTGTGGCTGCCAAGGCCAAGATGCTCAAAGTACCAGTGCTGCTGCTGCAGTCTCAAATGCCCTCCAGAAGCAGCAGGGATGCTGTGCATGCTGCTGAAAGGACCTTACCCTTCAAAAAATGGTGTCTCTTCCTACTTCTCCCAGGGGCCCACACTTGAGGACAGTACCCTTCACTCCCATTTCTGCCACCCACTCTTTTTTAATTCGTAATTGGGGGCCAGCTATCATTCACCCAGCCAACAGGTAAGCCAGGAGATGAGTCTTGGAGACCGTTATTTGTGGTTTTAAAAGCAGCAGTATGGAGCTATGGAGCCAAGGACAATTCCTGGATGTGGGCCCTGCTTACAGCCCAAGTATAGGGAGTGAGGGGGCAGATAGTTGAGGTTCAGCAAGGTGAAGAGATGGCTTTGAGTTTGAGTTGATTGCTTGATGAGTATCCCACAGCTTCTTGCACCAGCCAGACCAGCTGTGTCAAAGGGCAGACGCGGGTGAAGGTCAGGCAGGACCCCTGCCAGCCAGACCAGCTGTGTCACATCCACCTTGGCCTGCCTGACTCCATCTTATTCTCACTACATGTGCTTCCACAGGTACCCCTCTCACCTGTTTTTCCATCTGCCTTTGAATAAGTTCATTTCTATGTTCACCTTCTCTGGCCCTATGCTTGGTATTGTCAATTTTACTTCTCTCAGGGTTGCTCTCTGCTTTACACAATTCCCTCTGAATAATAGGCAGAGGCTGCTTTTTGCTTTTCAGTGACCCCATCAATATCAGTGAAGCTGATTGCCCTGCTGGTCCTCCAGCCAGTCTTCAAACACTGGAGAGTGGACCTTATACCTAGTAACAACAATGAATACCCCCTAAGAACTATACACATACTATCTCATTCACTCTTTACAGCAGTCCTGTGAGTTAGGAACGCACATGATCTATAGTTTGGAGATAAAGTCACAGAGCCAAAGAAAGGTTTAGTAAATTTCTTTTTTTTTTTTTTTTGGCCGGGACTGGGCTTGAACCCGCCACCTCCGGCATATGGCACTGGTGCCTTACTCCTTTGAGCCACAGGCTCTGCCCAGGTTTAGTAAATTTCACTCTACTTTGTTATATATCTGTGTGCATCACTGGTATATTGTATATTACAGTAGTTAGTCAGTAGGTGTCTGGGAATTGGTGGATGGTGCAGGGGGTGGGGTTGAGTCTCCCTGAGCTCTCGTTTAGGACCAAGGAACTCATACCCCAGCTGCTAAGGGCTCCCACCTGGTGTCTCTTCAGGAACTTCCCACAGAACAAGGTTACCCACCCACCCACTCACAGAACTTCACTTAATGATTGTTCTATGCAGGAGTTAAAAATCAGTCCCAATTTGGGAAAACTCTGGAAGGGCTACCCCAGAATCAGCTGGGATGTCTTTTGCGCTTACATGGGCAGTTGGCCAGTCCCTCTGCTCCGCCCTGCCTGGAGAGCTCTCCTCTGGGTGTCGCTGACTGCACTCCTCTAGGATTCCCCTGCACACCGTCTCCATCTCAGAGTCTGCTCCCAACTGGCTGACCAGGGCAGTGGAGTGTGTTACTCACCCAGCCTGGCTGCTCCCACCACAACAGTACTCTACTGATTGCAACGTGGCAGGTATTTGCTCCACTGTGTGGTGTTGCAAAGCCTTTGCTGACTTCACTAAAACTTGGAAAGTTCAGGAAGATGCCTCTCTTATCCCAGCTTCTCTCACTAAAGCTGGGACTCCTCATTCAGCCCTGTGGCTGGGATGGCTCTGTCACCTCTTGTGTCCCCATGCAGATCCCGGCCTAGGCCACAGCGATAACTCGAGACCTAAAGAAGGATGCCTCTTCTCATGAGACTCTCTCAGGAGTTCCTCCCTGCCTTGCATTCTAGGTACCCACCACTGCCAACCCCCTGGGTCATCCAGCTGCCAGGGCTTCAGGGACCAGCACCAATGTCCCCCCAGTGAGCTAAGGGCACCTTAGGGCTCTCTTGTTCCTTCTTCCTATTGCTTGTTGTCAGGGCCACATTATAAACACTTCTGAACCACAAAACCTCTTTCTCCCCTCAGCTCCACTATAACTGCCTGACTCCCTACTCTGTTTGCCTGCCCCAGGAACCAGGAATCTGTTGAAGCCAGGGAGGAGGAGGGATGTGGGAAGAGACAGACAACTTTTGTTTCAAAGACCCACATAACCTCTTGTATTTAGAGCAGAGGAATGAGGAAGTCAGATAAACCTGTCTTCCTTACCCCTCTGGAAAGTGGGACTACTTCATTAAGTTGTTAAGGTAATTCAACCAGGAGAAGTATGTAAGCACCTGCCATTGTGCCTGGCATGAAGTGGGCACTCTGCTAACGGCAGTGTGCCAGTTACAATGACTTAGTCTCTTAGCTCTGAACCCACCGCCTTTCTGTGCTTGGCAGTGCTGGGGCTGGGATCCTGCAGACCACATTTCTGCTTTCCCAGCTGTCCCCTGCCCCCAGCCAGTCTCTGCCAAAGGGAGAGGGAGGCTGGGAGGAAAGGAAAAGGGACTTGCCCTCTCCCTGTGGCTGGTGCCTGCTTCCTAGTCCCACGTCAGCAATGCTTTTCCACCCCAGCAGCCCCCCATCCTCACTCTTCCAGCTTCTCCTTCCTTCACCTCAAGGGGTGGGAGCTGTTCCTGTCGCTGCTACTGCTATTCCTGAGTGTCCTCTTTTTACCTTTTCAGTCACCTAGTTAACAACTTATCCTATTAATAGAAGATTTTTATATTTAACTCTCACTGCTCACTTAGCTGTATGGTTTCTGTCTCCTGACAGGATCCTGATAGGTACAGTATTGTTTTTCCATCCTATAAATGAGAAAACAAAGGCTCACGTTGGTTAAGGAATTTCCCTAAAGTCATAGGGCTGGTAGGGGGTTCTTGGATTGGAATCCAGGTCTACCTGAGGCCAGAACTGGTGCCCTTTATAATATATAACACAGGATAAACCAGGTGGCTCCCACTGCAGGCCACCCTCACTGTTTTGTCCCTGCCTGGGCCTTACATTCTTGGGCTGGGATGCACCTCCCCCCCACCCTGCCCTGGCCTAGAACGAAGGGTAAAGCACAGCTGCTCCCCAGCTGGAAATTGGACATTGAGTGCCCTTAAAAACTAGGTTCCTCTCTACAATCCTCTATTTAAGAAAATTATTTTAACCAACTTCTGAATTTTTCATTCAGTAAAAAGGAGTAAATCGTAAATCAATTACAAAACTTTCAGATCCTAGTGACTCTGAGAGGATTCACTGAAGGATTATAAAATTATCTTGACAGAAATTCATTCTTTAGGCCTGACCCAGAATTCTGTGAGGAGGGAAAGAAATCTTAAAACGTAGCTATTTTGATTTCACTTTTATTTTAAAGGGAGTTACACAGAATACTTTTTGATGGAAGACAGGTGGCTAGAAAGAAGAAAGGGACTCAGGCCAAAAGAGAAATCTTTCACATCAAACAAGGATGGACTGCTCATCTTTTAAAGATGAGAAGCCACGATATAATAGGCTATTTGGGGAAAAGGCACAATGACATTACTGGGAATTTGGCCAAAGAAGGGACCATTACTGGATGTTTCTGACTTTGTTCAGAATATTCCTGGAACTCGATGTCTTCATAATGCCATAGAGATAGAATTTCTTTTTAATATGAAGAATGCCATAGTCCATTAGCAGAAATTGAGCTATATTTTAATTTTATTATGATATATATCTAACTAGATATAGTACTCCAAAAAAAAAATTGTTAAATTATTGTTGTCAAATAATTGACAATATTTAGTTGTTAAATAATTATTGTCAAAAAAGAATGAGTAATGTTATTAGATAAATGGAAAAAGGCCTACCACAACATGTTTTCTAAAACGGAAAATACAGTCCAGCTCCTAGATCATCACCTAGGAATGAGGCAGGGTTCTCACTCTGGCTATGACTAGATGCTCTGCTTGGGCTTGTTGCCTGTGGCTCAAGCGGCTAAGGCGCCAGCCACACACACCTGAGCTGGTGGGTTCGAATCCAGCTCTGGCCTGCCAAACAACAATGACCAAAAAATAGCCGGGCGTTGTGGCGGGTGAGCCCAGGAGTTGGAGGTTGCTGTGATCTGTGATGACACAGCACTCTACCAGGGCAACAGCTTGAGGCTCTGTCTCAAAAAAAAAAAAGATGCTCTGCTTGATATTACTCTGCTAGGAAAAACAAAATCAAGTAAGCAAATAAGTTATTTTACAAGTTTATAGAATTAAGATCGCCTAATTTTGTATCACCAAGAAAGAATGTTTCTAGGAAAATCACTGACAAATAGAATTTTTATAAGAAATTCATTCTCTGAATTTCTGCCAAGGGCTTGAACATTCAGAATTTATTAAATATTACATATTGCCAAATAAAAGCCAAGAAAAGCAAATAATTCCCCTATCTAGCTGTTTCTCTTATTTGCAGTATTCCAGCATCTCACTTTTCTGTTGATTGCATTCGGCCTGGGTAGTTCTTGGAGGTTCCTATTGTTTGTGCTGTTTACTTATTACTGAATTATAAAGAAGCAAAAATCCACTGATTTTTCCCCATTCTCACTCTTCCAGCTTCTCCTTTCCTCCATCCTTCTGACAGCTTCCTGAAGAAGCATATTTTACAGTCTTTTGTACAACTATTACTGAGAACACTGTTAGAATGTTTCCTAAAATTTTTTTTTTCTATTCAAATCAGCAATGAAACTGGGCCAAGTCAGCAATGGCAGTGGGTTGTCCTGGATAAGACCACACATACGCATATACAAATGGTCAAAAGGATATGAAAAAATGCTCAACATCACTAATCATCTGAGAGAGGTGATTTTCAGTTGGTTCAGCTTTTTACTTGTTAGGATAGAGTGGCAATTTCTAAGCTTCTTACATGCTGCATCAGAAACTGCTTGTTCGTTGATTTCAGGTTACTTTACGAGTACAAAGAAATAGGTTACAATGTTTGCATCTGTTAGGTAGAGTCTCTCTTATAATTGTGTCCCGCCCCCAAAAGGTGTGCTATACACCCTAACATTGTGCCCATTAAGTGGGGGCGAACCCATCCCTCTCTCTCCTCCCTCTCTCTCTCCTCCCTCTCTCTCTCCCCTGTCCCTTATTACCCCTCCCCCTACCTTGAATTGATTCAAGTTTTTCTCTTTTGTGGGCATGTATTAGATCGTCTACTGGCTTCATATTAGTATTGAGTACATTGGATACTTGCTTCTCCATTCTTGTGATGCCTTACTAAAAAGAATGTGTTTCAACTCCATCCAGGTTAATACAAGAGAGGTCAAGTCTCCATCTTTTTTAATGGCTGAATAATATTCCATGGTATAGGTATAATTCATTATTAATTTATTCCTGGGTTGGTGGGCATTTAGGTTGATTCCACATCTTGGAAAGTGTGAATTGAGCTGTGATAAATAGTCTAGTGCAAATGTCCTTATGATAAAATAATTTTTTTCCTACTGGGTAGATGTCTAGTAATGGACCTGCAGAATCAGATGGGAGATCTAATTTAAGTTCTTTGAGGATTCTCTATACTTTTTTCCAAAGAGGGTACATTAGTTTGCAGTCCTACCACCAGTGTGAAGGTATTCCCCTCTCTCCACATCCACACCGGCATCTGCAGCTTTGAGACTTTGTAATGTGGGTTATTCTTATTGGGGTTAGGTGATATCTCAGGGTGTTTTTGATTTGCATTTCTCTGATGATTAGGGATGATGAGCATTTTTTCAAATGTTTGTCAGTCATTGGTCTGTCTAACCCATACAATGTTCTGTTCATGTCTCTTGCCCAGTGATCGATGGGATTGTTTGCTCTTTTTTTGTTGATTAATTTGCATTCTCTGTAGATTCTAGTTATCAACGCTTTGTCAGATTCATACCATGAAAATATCTTTTCCCATTCTGAAGGTTGTCTTTTTGCTTAATTTGTTGTGTCCTTAGCTGTGCAGAAGCTTTTCAGCTTAATTAAGTCCCATTTGTTTATTTTTGTTGTTGTTGTGATTGCCACTGAAGTCTTTGTCATAAAATCTTTCCCCAGTCTGACATTGTCAAGAGTTTTTTGTTTGTTTGTTTGTGAGACAGAGTCTCAAGCTGGAGCCCTGGGTAGAGTGCTGTGGTGTCACAGCTCACAGCAACCTCAAACTCTTGGGCTTAAGCAATTCTTTTGCCTCAGCCTCCCAAGTAGCTTGGACTACAGGTGCCCGCCACAATGACTGACTGTTTTTTGGTTGTAGTTGTCATTGTCGTTTGGCAGGCCCAGGTTGGATTTGAACCCTCTATCTCTGGTATATTTGGCTGGCACCCTAGCTGCTGAGCTACAGGCACCGAGCCATGTTTTTCCCCTCACTTTCATCTAAGATTTTTATTGTTTCGTGTCTGAAATTTAAATCTTTTATCCATCTTGAGTCAATTTTTATAAGTGGTGAAAGGTGTGCATCTAGTTTCAGTCTTTTACATGTGGTTATCCAGTTCTCACAGCACCGTTTGTTGAATGGAGATTCTTTTCCCTAGTGTGTGCTTTTTGTTTGGTTTATCAGACATCAGATGGCAATAAAGAGACTGGTTTCATCTTTAGGTTTTCTACTCTGTTCCATATGTCTTTATCTCTATTTTTGTGCTAATATTGTGCTGGTTTGATCACTGAGGACTTGTAATATAACCTGAAGTCTGATAAAGAGATGTCACCAGCTTTATTTTTATCACTAAGAATTGCCTTGGCTATACAGGGTTTTTTTTTTGTTTGTTTTGTTTTTTTTTTGCAGTTTTTGGCCAGAGCTGGGTTTGAACCTGCCACCTCTGGCATATGGGGCTGGCACCTTACCCCTTTGAGCCACAGGCACCACCTAGCTGTACAGGTTTTTTTTCTGGTTCCGTACCAAAAGAAGTACTATTTATTCCAGTTCTTCAAAGTATGATGTTGGTATTTTAATGGGTATTGCATTGAATCTGTAGATTGCTTTGGGTCTTTGGGTAGAATAAACTTTTTTTTTTTTTTTTTTTTTTTAGAGACTGAGTCTCACTTTGTCGCCCTTGGTAGAGTGCTATGGTGTCACAGCTCACAGCAACCTCCAACTCCCGGGTGTAGGCGATTCTCTTGTCTCAACCTCCCAAGTAGCTGGGACTACAGGTGCCTGCTACAACGCCCGGCTATTTTTTGTTTGTAGTTTGGCTGGGACGGGTTTGAACCCATCACCCTCAGTATATGGGGCCAGCGCCCTGCCCAATGAGCCACAGGCGCTGCCCTAGAATTAACATTTTAACAATGTTTATTCTTCCCAGCCAAGACCATGATATGTTCTTCGATTTGTTAATCTTTGCAATTTCTTTCCTTAGAGTTTTATAATTCCCTTTGTAGAGATCCTTCACCTCTCTTGTTAGGTATATTCCTAAGTATTTCATTTTCTTTAAAGCTACTGTGAAGAGAATTAAATCCTTGATTTGCTTCTCAACTTGGCTGTTATAGGCATATACAAATGCTACTGATTTGTGGACATTGATTTTAGACCCTGAGATGTTATTGTATTTCTTGATCACTTTCAGTTTTGTGGTTGAGTCACTAGGGCTTTCTAACTATAAGATTATACCATCAGCAAAGACAGTTTGACCTCTTCTGCCCCCATTTGGATGCCCTTGATATCCTTCTCTTGCCTGGTTGCATTGGCTAGAACTTCCACAACCATGATGAATAATAGTGATGATAGTGAACATCCTTGTCTAGTTTCTGTTCTAAGTGGAAAAGCTTTCAGTTGTACTCCATTCAGTATGATATTAGCTGTGGGTTTGTCATAGATGGATTCAATCTATCTGAAGAAATGTGCCCCCCCTGTCTATTTTCTTAAGTGTTCTTGTTAGAAAAGAATGCTGAATTTTTTCAAATGCTTTTGAGAGGATCCTATGGTCCTTGTTTTTTCTTCTATTGATATGGTGAATTACATTTATGGATTTGTGTATGTTAAACCAGCCTTGCATCCTTAGGATGAAGTTTACTTGATCATGATGCATAATTTTTTTAATGTGTAGCTATAATCTATTAGCTAAGATTATATTGAGTATTTTTCCATCAATATTTATTAGTGAAATTGGTTTGTACACCTCCTTTTTTAGTTGGGTCCTTTCCTGGTTTTGGAATCAGAGTGATGTTTGCTTCATAGGACAAGTTGGGGAAGTTTCTTTCCTTCTCAGTGTTTTGGAATAGTTTCTGCAATATGGGTATAAGCTCTTCTTTGAAGGTTTGATAGAATTCTGGTATAAAGCCTTCTGATCCAAAGCTTTTTGTTGTTGTTGTTATTGGAAGCTTTTTACTGTTTCTTCAATATCAGTGCTTGATATTGGTCTGTTCGAGAGATCTATTTCTCTCTGGTTAAGTCTAAGAAGAAGGTGTGATTTTAGGATTGGATTGCTCTTCCTTTTTTATTTATTTGTTATTTTTATTTATTTATTTATTTTCTGAGACAGAGTCTTACTTTGTTGCCCTTGGTAGAGTGCCGTGATGTCACAGCTCACAGCAACCTCATACTCTTGCGCTTAAGCAATTCT